>LBNU01030611.1:1301-44499 GCA_014162995.1 Artemisia annua
GAGAAGGAGAGATGAATAGTAACAAGGGTAATGTGCCTAGTTATTGGAAGCAATTCTCATAAATGGAAGGTTGATACATGAGAGGTTCATATCCTTCCGACCTAATGTACGAGTGTCGGGTGGAGGTCCAGAGTGTGGAAGTAGAAGAGTTGTGTGATGTTCTCTGGATCAGCATATCCAGTTGTCAGCTAAAAAATGCTAAGAAGATGGCGGATGGTGAGGGAAGGCAGATTGGAGGGTTCTCCTAAAAAATCAGTGTCGAATATCGCTCACAGTGCGAAATTGTTGGGATGTAGAGTGCTATGTCTCAGCTTCTGGCAAGGCGTCTGACCTGGTGTTAGGTGGCGGTGATTGACTGTGTGTTGATGAGTGGTTTGTATTTCTTAGATAAGAAAATAAAATATAAAATAAACATTAAGAGGAAAAAGTAGGTATTAGGGGATTTTTGTATAAATGGTTTGAGGTTGGTGTGTTGATAGTACTTGTTGATGGTTATCACTCACCGATGTGACTTGTGTCATCAATGTTGGCTATCACAAAGGGTAGGTTGGTAAAGACCTTAAATTTGTGATGGCGTAATGATTGCAAAAATCATGGGTCTTCAATCCATGGCTTAATTGTGACAGTCTGAATGTTCCAATTCCCTGTCTTCTTTGTGAAAATCCTAAGATTTGACTAGCCAATAAGTATAATGCTTGTGAAGAGGCAGTGGAATCCATATTGGTGTTTTTTCCATTACAAGGTGTTTCTTAAGATTGCTAGTCTGCGCAAACGGCTACAGTAAAAGACATACTCCAATCGTTTGTAGTTGTGATTTACTTCAAAATTCAGATGGTTAGTCAGTGTACAATGGTTTTTCGAATAGTAGTTTGGTATCTAGTCGTGATAGGCTAATTGGTAGAGAAATCAAATCAATTAATTTATTAATGATATCCTCTCAACAGCAGGAAGTTAACCACCTGGAGTGATAGATGAGAATAGTATGAATTATTATGTTATTGATGTATTCAATATTCATAATGTTGTGAAAAGATAATGGTGTTTTCACTTAATTTCATAGAAATGAAAAAATAAAAAAATATTATAAGATATATGAATAAGCTATGTATAATGAAACAAATATCTTTAACTTAAATACATGAAATGATATAGATCTATCAAGAATCTTGATTCACCATTGTCAAATTCAGATTAGGGGGGGATTGTTGGGAATTCGCTAAGTGGAGATTCTGCTGTGGTAGTGCTGATTGGAATTGCTGAGAGATGTTCTACTGATACGTGTGTTCTGTGAAGGCTAACTTCAGCATATTTAGTACGCTGATAGAGTTAAACCGCTATTTTTGGTAATATAGTTTATGATATGCATGGTATATTAGGAAAAGATAAGTGTATATATGTTTAGAGTTTATAGAATATATGTTTCTTGTGAAACAGTTTAGGTTAGGGTTCTTGTTTATAAAGGAACCAAGTTTATGTTCGTATGATTACGAGTTTTAAAAAACAAGTTCTTATTATGAAGATCATAGAGGATGTAAACGTTCTTAGTATTCTTGGTTCTGTTGTATTTGTTTTCCCGCATATAGATATACAAGCTTTGGAGTCTCATTAGAGTGTTTGTGTTACATAGAACTGCTAACGATCAACGAGAGACGACAAGTCTATCAAGGGTATCTAGCTTTCAACTAAACCGATTTAGATTCCTTACACTTATCTTTTGCAAATACCTTATATGTAGCTTAGCGAAGTTAAAACAAAAATAAACATTTCAAAGTTAGATTTATGTTTTTTTTTTAAGCATGATCAATAAAGAAAGATAACATGACATATTTCGTGAACAATTAAATCAACAAACAAACAAAATAATACATAAGATGGGTTACATCCAAGACGCTTTTTTTATTAAGCGGAGTCTTGTAGCTAGGACTCAAAGTCGCGATACTACGTGAATCCATGTGGTCCGGTTTCTAGTCATCTTCTTGTTCGGTTTATAATCCATCTATTTCAAAACAATCATTGTATGAAACGAATATCCTTTTCTGAATAGTCTAACTCCCCTATGTTCTATCCTCATCATTC
Source organism: Artemisia annua (assembly GCA_014162995.1). NCBI lineage: Eukaryota > Viridiplantae > Streptophyta > Magnoliopsida > Asterales > Asteraceae > Artemisia > Artemisia annua. Next base: position 3,378 of record LBNU01030611.1, read on the forward strand.
TATGTAGACCCGATTGTCTTAAGTCTTCTCAAAGTTTGACAAGTGTTGGATGTACTCTATCTTATATGGCATTTGGTATTCACTTTCATCGTCTCATCCTTAAATCTAACTATCCTCTAAGGAGGCTCATAATGTCTTCTAGAGACCCTCAATAATGGCCTTCCAAAAGTACTTGATATAACTGCATCGAATATTGGCGGATAACTTTACAATCACAAGTCGGTGATATAGGTGAGTTCCTACATAACCGGGTAATCAACTACCTCTTCGTGAAGTCTACTAATCCATCCGTTAATCGGGAATACCCTATACCAAGTTGAATTTTAATTAGTACACAGTTGTATGGGCCCTCGAGTCATGTGTTAGCTGGGCGATCTAGGGATCGATGTAAGTTCCAACATGAAATGTCCGATGTTGCATGGTATGTTAGGATTAGAATGGGCTGCCCAGTTTTGATAATCGGATTACCTAGGAATATGGGTCGTCGGGTATCCGATCAAATCCTTATCGGTAATGCCGCTCTTCCTAGTGGGTAACTATTGAAAGTGTCTCTTCATCGTCTAGTTCTTTATCTCCTTTTCCTATTTCTTATCTACATCGCTTCTGTCAACTCATCCTTTAGGTTAACTATTATCCGCTCACTCCTATCGTTGGTTAATGGTGACAACGTTGACGAAGTGAAATGTTTTGATGAAGAGGGTCTTTTACTTGGGTGCTATCTTGTGTCTAGCGTCCTATGTGGAGGTATAAACTGGTTATTGAGGCTTTTCAATAAGTTGTCTTTCTTATTGGTCTCTCCGTTATGTTGTTGATTGGATTCGGATGTTCGATCTACTATTGAGCCTCTGAGATGCATAAATTGAGATCATCCTTCGAGATTATGGTACTACCATTATATGTTGGAAGGATTGTTATTGAGAATACGTTGGGGTAGGAACGTTTGTTGGAACATTAGGTGTTGGAAGAATTGGTGTTGTGCATTTTGGTTTTGCTTTACACATAAGTTTTGGTGATTTCCATGAGACGGGTGTGTAGGTATATCGTAAGCGTTTGGCTCGGGGTTTGAAAGTGTACATTGTCTCACGCCGTCGGTACGTTGAGGATGCGTAGTCGAAAAAGCTTGTCGGGGAGTTCCTGAATCACAGTTCGTGGGGGCCACTACATAATTCGCACGAAGAAGGATTTTGTTCACTTGGCTTTGAAGTTTATGACCTCGTAGGTTTTCATAAGACTTGCTTGGCTTCAGTTCTATGACTAGGTCGGAAGTGCTTGAATTATTCGAAGGCAAGATATTTGCCATTGACCGTTTTAATTCAAATCACGGGGATCATTCAACTTTCTTTGTCATAGAGAGCAGCTCTCCTAGAGATCCCATGATTGTTCCGCCTTAGATCACTAGCTTACACCAGGCCGTGTGGTCACTGTTTGCCTCGTGGGGAGATTGCTATGGTTCATAGAGATTTGGACTTGAGCCAAAGTATATGCATGATGAGGGAGGTTTTTGGAGTAAGTCCTTGAATCGAGTACATGCCCGTAGAGGGTTTGCTTGACGTTGTTTGGAAATCAGATATAATTCTTAGCTTGGTAAGTTTTTCCCGGTGGAAAACGGCAAGGAAGAGTTGTGAGTCCATCCAAGAGGTGATGGATCGGCGAGAGGAGCTCAGGCCATTGATAGCTTGGTCCTGCAGAGAACTGAAAGAGACGCAACGGGTCGTTCGACCCCACTCGACGTGACTAAAGGTCTATGGATCTACGATTTTTGAGGAATCCTGAATGTTGATTTGGATTTGTGAACGAGTCCATGAATGCGCATTCCCGCTTTGACAACCGGTGGTGTCGGATCGCAAGGGAGTGACATGATTCTTGGAGTGAGCTCATGGTGTTTTCGAGTAGCTTGGTGGCAGGACGGGAGTAATCCTCATAAAGTACGGGCTTAGGGGTTTGGCTTTGTTGTGCTGGTTGTTGTGGTGGTAGGTTATGGGTCAGGGGTTACCGGCCTCCATGATGTCGATGTAATGGTTATTGAAAAAAACACGAAGAAATTAAGTACTATAAAGTATACAGTAGAAAAATAAAATAAAAATCTCACTAGAAGAATCTAGTGAGTATGACTAATAAAATAATAAATCTCAACCTAAACATAATTATATCCCGGCAGGCGGCGCAAAACTGTGATCGTGGTTTTGCAACCCTTGACAACAGGTGTTTACTTCTCAAGGGGATTTCAAGAGGCTTACAACCCCAACCAGGCACGTGTACCTGGACGATGTAGTATCAGTGTAGTGGTAAGGTAGGGATGATCGGTCTCTCGCCCACAGGGAATGAGTGTTCGTTAGGTAGTGAAAACCTATCTCTAATAGGTTAAGGGTGGGAAGATTATTTTTGTATTATTTATATATTGTTATTAAGACATAGTAAGAATATCAGGTTTGAAGGAGTGGGCCGGTTATTCTTTTGTTGTTGCTAGCAATCTAACCCAGAAAAACTACTATTGCAAATAATATAAATAACAAGAAATAAAAGGTTGGTGAAATTATAGTGAGAGAACGGTGGTTTACTTGAAATTTTTACTCCCTAACTATAATTTTACCGGTTGGGTTATGTGGTATTTAAATGCGTGATGACGGTGTATTCTTAATACCATTCGTGGAGTGGCATACGTTTCCAAACTCTTAAAGCTCCCTAATTCACTCCTATGTCAACGCCGGCTAAGAAGCTCATAACATGGGCATTAGAATTTGCTCATGCTTAAATAGCAACATATACCTAGTACGCATCTGGTTCATGTTTCTTAAAGACGTTAGCTGTTCCCAGGTTACCGTATAGGAGGTTAGCCAGTTTTCTTAAGCCTAACATCGATAAACAATCATCCAATACAATTAATAACACACCAACAACCAATAATCAATAGTTAGGTTTGAAGGGGGACTTATCTTTAATTGAACATGGAAGAACCAAGGGTAAAAAACCCTTGAAAAAGCTGAAAAAATCGTCTAGGGTTTGTTCCTAAAAAGTTGAACACTAATGAATGAAAAATAGAAAAGTATATATAGAAAATACACTTTGATGGCGTCAGGTTATAGGCTCTGACGCCGTCAGCTCGCCGCCATTAGGGTTCTCGGATCACCTAGATCCATCTCTGACGCCGTCACTTGTAAAATAGCTCTGGGCCGTCTCTTGTTAGCTTTACACCTGACGGCCTACATCTCCTAACACCTGACGCCGTCAGGTGTTATTCTCACATTTTTTTCTTAGGGTGTCACGTATAGTCAGAATCCACTCCTTTCTCTTGGTTGGCTGACGGCGTCACCTTGTGACTCTGACGCCGTCAGGAAGGATTTCCAGCATTCTTTTGAGACTTTGTCGTTTTCTTCACTTTATGCTCCAAAAACGTCCAAAATGATGTGTTTTCCAGAATTCTTCTCAAAAGTACCTAAAATGACAAAAGGAACGATTTAAGGCAATATTTGATCATATTAACACGAATTAGGGCTTAAATGACCCCCTAAAATGGGTACACTTTTCACCTCATCACGGCCATTGTAATCCAAGGGATCCGGCAATTGGGTCAGTCCAGTCCGAATTTTGGGTTACAATACCGGGTTTTGGGTTATGGGTTATGGACTATGGGTCATGGGTACTCAACATTATTTCCTGGATGATGCAATACATACTTTGTGTTATGGGTTATGGACTTTGGGTCATAGGTCATGGATTTTACCCATTGTGATGTCATGCATGTATGATGCAATGAGCATGAGCCGTGGGTCATGGGTCACGGGTCATGGGTTATGGGTTTTGGATTTTACCCAACACATTTACATTTCTTATTATTACAAAACAATATATAACTAAACAAATGTAAGTAAGTAGTAAAATGTATATAGTAACATGTAATCTTTAGATTTGTACTTGATATAATTTTATGTTCTTATCAACAAAACTTAGAGATATCGAGAAATATTAATAAACGTTTTTACGGTTTATTTGTATTAACATTTTTCATGTGCCTTCGCGTTTTCAGTATGCCGATATATTCACTAAGGTCTACCTGCTGCATTGTTTCTTGAGTTTCGCTCCATTTTGAACGTCCGAAAACCTCTCGTTTCCACTGCGAGGCAGTATTAGCATGATATATTATTAGGCCCATAGTTTTATATGTATGGGCTTTAGCCCAGTAGGTACCCGAATGTTTCTATGTATTTATATTCTTATATTGCTTAATGAATGATGATAGGGAATTAACCTAATCTAATAAATTTATGTTTCCGAGCTTCTGATATACAGTAACTTTTGTTCGGAAAAGGAAACTTCATAGACAGCTAACGAAAAATACAATTACTGCGAGGGAAAAGCCAATGCTCAAAACCATGCTAGCAATGTTTGCCAGCTTGCTCAAATAGTGGGTATTATCAAAGAAACATAAAAGCAATTCATGGAAGAAATTCACGTGGATGAAAATTAAAGGTTTCAGGTTTAGCAAACTTGGTCGTATTTTGGTCATCTCTTCATATGGCCGAATAGATATGTTGTTGTACAATTCAACAACAACCCGAATATCAAAATACGGAATCTAGAGCTTCCACGTCGACGAGTACCAAACTGCAACACCAAACGGGAATCCCGCGTTGGACAAACAAACAAAGAAGAACAAGAAACTACAATAACATCGACAAGATTATAAATGATATGCACACGATATTACCCTCAAACACCCCTTTATTAAAACCAATAAAGCTGCTTACAATTCGAGAAAGAAGAATGTAGAACTAGCATCCCACCTCACCTCTATTTATAGAGATGAGGGGGTACAAACTTTCATCTAGTCGGTTCAGGAAACCACAACCGAACCTACCTCGTCCTAGTTTATGTCTAACACCTAATATAATTACAAAGTACACTTAAACCCCTAACTATGTTAATGTTGCTCCTAATATCCTACACATGTCATTGTTCCCCTTCCTAAGCAATTGGACTTACCATTGTCTTTTGTTCTGCGAAGTTCCTTTATAGAATTAGCCTTGTGCGCCTTTAAGTTTTTTTATAGTTGACAAACAATAATCTTACATTGGGTGTACTTGTTCTTGGTCTTACCATGGTGTTGCAAACTCAGCATACCCCAATATAAACTCAACATAGGAAAATTTGCAAAATATTAGGTTAAGTAAACGCAACAGGAGCTTGAGGGTTACTCTAAGAGAACAGATAAGTTTCGAGATTCTATATAAACTAGTCATATATATGCTAAGTCGCTGATATGCAGAAGGAATCTTTGTAGAAAAGAATCCACGAAGTCCATAGCAAGAGAAAAGTAGAAGAGGGGTGAGTGATTCTTCGTATGCAACTTGTTTTAATTAGCAGTATCAGGATTAAAGAATGAAACAAATAAACTGATTTGACAAACTAAGCGGAAGCTTTATTCAGTATTGTCGATTTATGTACATAGGTACCAAATATTCAAAGATAAATGTCGATTGGAAGACTTGGGTGTTGCATCCAATGCGGTCTTTCTCGGCTATTATTGGCACTTAAGTTTTTATATTGGTGTAGTCTTTCTTTTTTTTCCTTTATAAGTACCAAATATTCAAAAGTACAATGAATTATAAAGCTCTCTTTGGAAACCTTTTAATGTCTATTTATAGACCAAACTAACCCACCTATGACTAATCTATTAAATTATAGTTAAATATTTAACGAGTAAATGTCTAGAATCGAACACGAGACCTCGGGATTGCACACAATACAAACGAGAATAAAAGTATAAATAATAAATATTAAATGTTATGTTTATTTATTATTTTGAACACTTAACGGGACTTAACGGTCGTTAGTTATTAAATGTAAGAACTAAACGTCGTTAGGAAGAAAAGGAAGGACTAGAGTGTAACTTGGAACACAAGGAAAATTCTAGAAACCCCTTGGGGACTAGTTTCGGCCGACCCACCTCCATAAGGAGGTTAGGGTTGTTTGCTTGGTGACCAAGTTTTGCTAGCCTATATAAACAAAGGCCTTGAGATGGGATTCTCATTCTTTTGTACACACAAGTTATCCCTAACTTTTCCTTCTCTCTTTTCTTCCTCTTGGCCGATCGATTTAACCTCCCAAAGGGTTAAGTGGGTCGAAATTTTCATATAAAAAATTTAGTGTTCTTGTTTCTTGCAAAACCTTTTATTCAATTGAGTTTGTGTGTACAAGAACGAGGTAATTACTCACTATAGTAATTATCAAGAGATCGAATAACAAAAAGGTAAGGGGTTATTCATTGATCTATATAAACCCTAATTAGGGTTCATCACTTGTTCATCCCCAATTAAGAATTGCTTGAGGTACGTTTTCAATTTATGTTTTAGTTAACTTTTACTTGTTATACTTGATCCTTCGCTTCCGCTATTATGTGCTACTTTGTATTAGTAATTTATTATGATAGTCATGATACTTAAATTCTAACATAATCCTAGTCTCAAACACAAAACGAACTAATACATATCTAAACACAAAGATTACCAACACATACACGGATATAAAATCATGGGTGATCGCTCACATACAAGGTGTTCCCCTTTAAAAGTCTCTTTTGTTCCCTATCTGTGGTAATAGCATTCATCAACACGTATTTCAAGTTCACGTGGTAGATCATGGCATAGCTCCAAACAAGAGAAACCGGCCAGTACTACATTAGCAAATTCATATCAGGTCTTGCAATTATATAATGGGTGCTAATTAATATATCAAAATGATCTATTTTCATACCAAAGAAACATGAAAGCACAACGAATGTTGTTTTAAGTATGTTTAATATCACAGGAAATAAAATGAAAGTACATTGTTATTCTTACATCTAGCCCAACTTAAGATAATCAAGCATACGATATAACATCGTACTTCAGTACCACAATTAAACATTCCATCATTCATGAAACTTATTAATGCCTTATTCTATGCTAGTACATGCAGTAATGTACTCAGATGTAAATATGTCCTCACACAGCGATTATTCCTAATAGAAGAATCTCCTTAACTTGCTACTGATATCTGAACTACCTTGACTCCATCTTTAGATATGTTTGTCGCTCATTTCCTGTCATACATGCATGGCACTATCATTACATAGTTCTAGCTACGCACAATACAGAAAAAGTCAGTAGTTTATGCTAGTAAACACAGTACTCCCTTTGTCCCAAATAAGTGTTCACCAAAAATGACACCGTTTTAAGAATGTGCGTTGTTTACTATTATAATGTCATATTTAGCCTTATACTTTTAAAGGTACAATTGATGCAAATTTGTGATTTGGAAAATTTTGGAGAATTCTTTTTTGGGAATTTGCATATATTTCACAAAAATCTTAAGTAGAAAGGTGAACACGTATTATGGGATGTAGGGAGTAATATCTATCCGGATTAAACTAACCTCATCTGGTGTGCCACAACTGCGATCCTGAGCAATGTTTTCGGCTATCAAGTTGTCATTTGAACCATTACCATCTAGATATCTTAAGAAATCTGGGAAATCATCATACGCTTGACTTTCATCTTGTGAGAAGGTATGATGATTAGCATCTTGTCCAGCATCAGGTTGAATATAATCATGGGTTGTTTGGCTAAAGACGCGACCAAATCCCTCATCTTGCTTTGAACCATAACCGCTTTGGAAATTGAATGGTGTATACCCAGCACATTGTTCTATATTCCTCTGATTTGATCTGGTCATCACTGAACCTCTTTCAGTTTGGTTCCTCATGTGATTCACTTCTTTCTGTTGCCATCCGTTCATTGTAAAGTCAAAGCAAATAGGTTTACTGCTCTCTTCTTTATCATGTCGGTTTATCTGTATAGCTGGCATGCACCCAAACTTTTTTTCGGCAGCTCTTTTTGAAGTGAAATCACTAGACAGCTTATAATTCCACAAGGAATGGCGCATGAACTGCTTTTCATCATTTTTCCAATTTTCCCTGCGGCATTTCTGGCACAAGAAAAAAAGAATTCTTTTAATGCAAAAATAGCTTACGGATCATGAGATACACAAAAATACAACTAATTTTAGCATTGTAGTAACCTATGCAGTATAAAGTGCGAAGATTTAATAAAAATTAATCCACGCTTGTAAATGTGGAATTTCAAATTGAATATGCACATTTTCCAGGTGTACGTGAAGATCTAAATTGTTAAATCAGCACTTATGATCGGCTCATCATTGCTAGTCCATCTACTATATATAAGAGTGGCTGGGTATGTAAATAACAAAGACATAGAACATAATCGCATAACTGTGACATTGTGTTTTCTTTATAAGACAAAGACAAATATATTAATTCAGTAGAAATTTGAATTTAAAAATCTAACCTGAAGATGACTAGCAACCTGCATCCTCGTAAGACCAGGGACAGCCATGAGATCAAGTATATTCTTTGGATAACAACCTGATGTCAAAACAGAAAGCATAGTTCAATATCGTGCTTGAGGAAGCACATACGAAATATATGTTATTTAGAAACACTTTTGTTCTTCGCGGCTTAAGGAAACATGTAGATTCTTGTCAGTTTTTCACTCTTATAAACATGCAAAGAAACTCTACTTTTACAAGCGTGTTTAAATATTTAGTCACAAACATGTTCGCACAATTTTTTAGAAATTTTTTTCACATTTACAAGATATGAGACGGAAAATTGCATTGAGGGTTATGTACTATATGCTAGCTAATGCCTATTGGGGTGTACTTTAAATTCTTTTTTGAAACAAATTTAAAAAGTTATATTTTTTTATGAGAAAGATAAGTAGAGTACCCCAAAGATACATTATTATTGCAATATAGTTTATCACCATTCCTTGCAATTTTCCCAAATGGAAATTTAAAGGTCTCATGAAGTTCATTATTTATAAATGTGACGCATATAATAAAAGTAAATGAATCTACTTGAACGGATGTTGTCAGGTGAAATTATACTTCCTTCGCCAAGCTGAATAACAGCATTAATAAATTTCGTATGAAGTTCTGCTGTCCATTCCACACATGTCTTCTTCTTCATGGTACGAACACCATCATTTTCGGACCAATGAAAGACTAGATTACTCTCATAGTTACTGCTTGTTGCCTGCTTTGATGACTCGCCTCTATCCTTCCTTTTCCTACCCAAATTCCCATTTTCCGACGTTCCTATTTCTTGAGATTCAACCTTAAGATTCCTATTCTTGCTTCTATGGTTTTCACACTTACGGATTCTTTCTCTAATGACATTTTGCCGTATATGGCTCACCGCTTCCATTGTAAGTGGCTTCTTCATGACAAGAAAAGCGCCACTTTTAATAGCACTAATTATGAATTCATCATCATCTTGCTCAGACATCACTTGAGTATAGGAAAAGATAAAGATAAATAAAAGTTAAAAAAGCAATTGAGTAAGCAAGACATGGTTAATACATATGGAGGTTGTTGTACTTTGCGCTTTTGCTCACTAGGTGCTCTAATATAAGCCAAAAAACAGAGTACAGTAGAATAATATAAGTGAGCAAAAAACCCAAAGTACTACATGAACCTTTATATGTATTAATCTGCAAGATATTAATGTTTAGAATGCGATTTATTACTCACCAACGGATAGTGCATCCATGCTTTTTGTTACTCTAAGAAATGTATGCACATCCACATCACTTATTGAACAATCTAAAAGAAGCAGGTCAAATTTGCTCGTCTTTTCTGTTAAGAATCTTAAAGCCGCACCAGGTTGATCAACACATGTAACTAATAATTAAGAGCAAAATAATTAAGAATTAATCAAGGATCCTGCACTACAACACAATTTTGTGAAGAAAAAATATCTGTTATTATGCAAACACATCGTATCAAAGTTTTATATGACCTCCCAAGAATCAATTCATATGTCGACAATGTCCATGAGTATAATATATATGCTACTTCAATTCAGAACCACATTCATATATAATCATGGCATGTTTTCAAAAACTGCACATATTTTTTGGGACGCCAAAAACTAAATATATACTAAATGATTCTTATTTTTACCAAACTAAATCTAAAAGATTTGACTGGAGAAATGCCGTTCAAAAACGGATAAACATATAACAGATAAAGTGGAACTTTTGTTGAGGTCGTAAATGTTGTGATTTTAATGTCATCACTTATAGTTTATGTAATTGAGATTTACTTGAGATCAAGGGCTTAATCATGTTTAGCTTATAGTCAAGTTAGGAGATGCAGAGTGCACACTCGTTCTAGCTAGCTTGATGCCGCCACAAACATGAGCAGGGGTCAAGGGGGTCGCGCCCCCTTACGGGGTCAAGAGGCAGCTCCCCTTGCGGGGAAAAGGGGCAGAGCCCCTTGATGGGGTCCCGCTCCCAGGTAAGCGTGCGGGTGTCGAGGGAAGCCTCCCCTCGCAGAGTTTGGGGCAGCACCCCAAAACCAAAACGATTTTTGGGATTTAGGTATTACCCGTTTTTCCCTCTAAACCGTTTTCCCACAAAAAGAAACACCTTTTCACCAACAGGTGTAACTCTTCCCGCTAACCGCTTTTAACTGAATATAACTAAATTTCGGTTGGGTTATATACACCAGAATTGATCTCTTCCAGAATATAACAAACATAACAACTTTTTGTGTATCACTTTGATTTCTCGTGCCTTAGAAACAAAGTGTAATTCTCTGAATTATCCAATTGAGGCTTTCGTGATACCCGAGACATATAGAGTCGAAATACTTTAATCCTAAAGTGATCTCAACACGATTCAGAGATAATATATCAGGATTATTACCACTTACACACACCAAAATTCTAACAGTAAATGCGTTTCGGCAATTTGCCAATTTGGGGAGTTAACTAAACCTTAATTCCCTATACTATATATGATGCATTTAGTAACTATGTTTTTTATAAATCTTAATTTTTTAAGTTTACACATCTTACTATTATTAGTAATTCTTAAAATAAAATTTCACTAATTGTAAATTTAATTACATTGAATTAATTACATGTTACAAATAATAAATTATAACTACTACAATGAATTGATCTCTTTATAGTTAAAAGTGATTATTTTTAAAATTTTTATATAATAATACTAGTTATAATGCCCGCGCACGCGCGGGTTTTTTTTTTAATTTTTTGAAATAATTATTTAAAAATTTTAATCCTATTCTTAATTGCATCTTATCTATATTTTTTGTATTTATCTTCTACTTNATTTATAACTCACCAACGGATAGTGCATCCATGCTTTTTGTTACTCTAAGAAATGTATGCACATCCACATCACTTATTGAACAATCTAAAAGAAGCAGGTCAAATTTGCTCGTCTTTTCTGTTAAGAATCTTAAAGCCGCACCAGGTTGATCAACACATGTAACTAATAATTAAGAGCAAAATAATTAAGAATTAATCAAGGATCCTGCACTACAACACAATTTTGTGAAGAAAAAATATCTGTTATTATGCAAACACATCGTATCAAAGTTTTATATGACCTCCCAAGAATCAATTCATATGTCGACAATGTCCATGAGTATAATATATATGCTACTTCAATTCAGAACCACATTCATATATAATCATGGCATGTTTTCAAAAACTGCACATATTTTTTGGGACGCCAAAAACTAAATATATACTAAATGATTCTTATTTTTACAAAACTAAATCTAAAAGATTTGACTGGAGAAATGCCGTTCAAAAACGGAGAAACATATAACAGATAAAGTGGAACTTTTGTTGAGGTCGTAAATGTTGTGATTTTAATGTCATCACTTATAGTTTATGTAATTGAGATTTACTTGAGATCAAGGGCTTAATCATGTTTAGCTTATAGTCAAGTTAGGAGATGCAGAGTGCACACTCGTTCTAGCTAGCTTGATGCCGCCACAAACATGAGCAGGGGTCAAGGGGGTCGCGCCCCCTTACGGGGTCAAGAGGCAGCTCCCCTTGCGGGGAAAAGGGGCAGAGCCCCTTGATGGGGTCCCGCTCCCAGGTAAGCGTGCGGGTGTCGAGGGAAGCCTCCCCTCGCAGAGTTTGGGGCAGCGCCCCAAAACCAAAACGATTTTTGGGATTTAGGTATTACCCGTTTTTCCCTCTAAACCGTTTTCCCACAAAAAGAAACACCTTTTCACCAACAGGTGTAACTCTTCCCGCTAACCGCTTTTAACTGAATATAACTAAATTTCGGTTGGGTTATATACACCAGAATTGATCTCTTCCAGAATATAACAAACATAACAACTTTTTGTGTATCACTTTGATTTCTCGTGCCTTAGAAACAAAGTGTAATTCTCTGAATTATCCAATTGAGGCTTTCGTGATACCCGAGACATATAGAGTCGAAATACTTTAATCCTAAAGTGATCTCAACACGATTCAGAGATAATATATCAGGATTATTACCACTTACACACACCAAAATTCTAACAGTAAATGCGTTTCGGCAATTTGCCAATTTGGGGAGTTAACTAAACCTTAATTCCCTATACTATATATGATGCATTTAGTAACTATGTTTTTTATAAATCTTAATTTTTTAAGTTTACACATCTTACTATTATTAGTAATTCTTAAAATAAAATTTCACTAATTGTAAATTTAATTACATTGAATTAATTACATGTTACAAATAATAAATTATAACTACTACAATGAATTGATCTCTTTATAGTTAAAAGTGATTATTTTTAAAATTTTTATATAATAATATGGCATATTAACTCTTCCAGATTTCACACTACAAGCCCATAACTACTAAAAACTATCATCCATTATAGAAAAACACGGTTTGCTAAAAAATGACATAAAATTAGATAATCATTAAACAATATACGCCTTCGAGCCCACTGCTTTGCATGGCTACCATACTAGTGTTAATTAAAAGATACGTGTTTAAATCAATGGCAAACGAGATGTAGTAATAGTGAAACTTATCTGGTACTACCGTCTCAGAATTATTGTTCATAAACAAAAATACATAGTAAAGAAAAATAATTACTGCTTTTGTCTCTACAAAAGCCAATAAAAGACGATTATACCCTTTGACAATTAATTTATGTTTTCTTTTAATTTTGAAATATCAATTTTGATTAAAGGTGATATGATAAACTTAAATAATTTCAACTACTACCTCCGTCCCAATTTAGATGTCATGGGCCCACAAAACACACATATTAAGAAATCTTTGTTTGTATGTTGTAAAATGACAATAATATCCTCAAGTTATTATTTCAAATCTTTGATTGTGTTTTGTCTTTTATGGGCAAAACTAGAAATTGCTTAAAAATGACAACTAATTTGGGACAACAAAAAGTGAAAAAATGGACAACTAAAATGGGACGGAGGGAGTATATTTTAGGAGACACTCAAAAGAAAGGTTAAACCACATAATAGTCTCATAAGGTCAAGTTAATAAAAGTAGAAGATTGTAACTAAATAGTTTGTTTAAAAAGTTACAAAAGGAACAAAACGAATATTGCAAGAAGATACAATTTATTACGGAGCATTAATTTTTACCTCTCTATTCAATTTCTTTTAAGAGGGTGTTGGGATTGATTATATATGCTTGTGTTGAAAATAAGTATATGTATGTTGATTAAAATAAGCATTTATAAAGCAAGTGTTTAGATTTGCTTATTTTGTAAAAAGTGCAATAATGTTTGTAAAATTAATAACTTGGTAAAAGTTTTCAATCAAAATTCATCTATAAAAAGTTTCTGGTTAAAGATTAGGCTATAAAGTAATTTTAAATAAAAAATATATAATAAACTATTCATTTCCTACTTACAAAAAATGGCTTTTTTTCCTTAGAAAATAGATAAACATAAAGTGTTTTGAAAAAAGAATTGTTTTTCTTTTTAAAAGATTTGGATAAGCAAAAAAAGAAGGAAATATTAAGCAAGTCTAGACAGCCTCTAACTATCTAACATGGAGTACTTGACATACTAAATGTGCATTAATGGGTGAAAAACCAAGTTAGTAATAAATTAATTGCATTGATTGAAAATTGAAGTAAATACACTTATTTATTTATTTATTTATTTTTGTCAACGCCATTAAATTGATATGTTATAAAAAAAAAACACATTTTGTGAATGTAAAGTTATAATTTATTAACATTCATTGCCCAAAAAACATTTACTAACATTCCAGTTTATCCTTGCTAAATTTTTTGAGATTTCCGAGAAAACAATTGCTACTTCTAATACATTTAAAGGTATATTTGATGAATCAAGATCTACATTAATTGTAGGTATATCAAATTAAAGTTTTTTTTTTCAATATAAACAACATTTATTTTATAAAATAGCACTTACTTTTACAACTATTCATTCGAGTAGTTAATATCTTTTTTATGTCTCATGCAATTAATCTTACATTCACTGTACTAAACTAGTAATTAATTAAACTAATGATAAAGATGAAACTAGAGTTTTAAATTGAAATGATGTTCTGACTTTTCACGTTGGCGTTTTATTAAAAAAAATACGATTTAAATACCAAAATAGACAGCTACAAAAGAGTTTAAATATCTTGAATGTTATTTAAACATAGATATTCCAAAAGAAAATATGCAAAAATACACAACAATAATGGAGCATCAAAAATTAATATTTAAAAATTTTAATAGCTTAGCAACTAACAAACAATATCATCTAACAAAAATACTAATAACAATGACTATTTAGTTTTAATACAAAAACAATACATAAAATTAAGGAAAATGATAAACATATCCCAAAAAGCTACGTATAAAGTGTTAGGACATGCATATTCGCTTTCTGGTCTAATAATAAATCATCTGCCCCTCCAAATAATAGCTCTCAATAACCTTGATGTACCATTATAGTTAAATATTCAATTAGGGCTATGTTTTTGCAAAACTCTAAAATAAAACTTTTAAGCACGTATATACAAAAATAATGATTTAATTAATAAATCTTTTAAATAACAGCTAAATAATTTTACAAAACGTTTATAATTTTAACCGATGTTTAAAAGAAAAAACAATATAGAACAACAAAATATGAATGGAAAACAAAACCAAAGTAAAAAACCTACATGAACTAAACGATTTTTAACAGTAGGGGGTCAAAAAAATTTGTCATAGAATAACATTCAGCTTTTCTTTAAATGTCTATTTAGAAAATAAATTTAATAAAGGGTTATTTTTTAAAACAAACGTTTACTTGTGAATGACATCAGCATTTTGGTTCATATAATGACATGTTAGTGGTTTGCTTTATACTTTCGCTACAAAACGTAAAAAAAATCTATAAAGCAATATAAATTTGATGAAATTAAATTTTAATTTGATGAAAAAACTAAGATTAATTTTATACACACGGAAAATAATCATGCTAGAACCTAAAAAATCTATAAAGCAATATAAATTAGATGAAATTGACCATACAAAATGAGAAGTATTTTAAGTCCATAAAATACAACAATTCTACTACATTATATTGCAGCAAATAGTAAAAAGTAATTGTGAGTATATTTGATTAAAATCTATAAGTTTATTAATGGTTAGATATTTTTTAACATGTTAATCTTTTTGAACTTTTTTAACATGTTAATTACATCTAACTTTTTAATGGAACACACAAAAGATCATGGATTAAAAAAGATTAATTTCATAGTTACTATCATGGGGCTTGTGGTCTAGTGGTAAAGGCTTAAGTTGTTAAGCGAGCCCAAGTGAGAGTAGTACCGGTTTGGGTGACCGATCGGGAAGTCCTCACTTGGGAACCACAAGCTCTAATGATATCAGGCGAATCGGGAATAGGAGTGGGGTTATCCCCTAAGGAGAGGCTCGCGGTTGGTATCTCTGCCCGAGGATGCGACACTAACTCGAGCCAACAACTAACAACTAACATCTAACAACTAACCCGCCGTTCAAAAAAAAAATAAAGATACGTGTTTAAATCAATGGCAAACGAGATGTAGTAATAGTGAAACTTATCTGGTACTACCGTCTCAGAATTATTGTTCATAAACAAAAATACATAGTAAAGAAAAATAATTACTGCTTTTGTCTCTACAAAAGCCAATAAAAGACGATTATACCCTTTGATAATTAATTTATGTTTTCTTTTAATTTTGAAATATCAATTTTGATTAAAGGTGATATGATAAACTTAAATAATTTCAACTATATTTTAGGAGACACTCAAAAGAAAGGTTAAACCACATAATAGTCTCATAAGGTCAAGTTAATAAAAGTAGAAGATTGTAACTAAATAGTTTGTTTAAAAAGTTACAAAAGGAACAAAACGAATATTGCAAGAAGATACAATTTATTGCGGAGCATTAATTTTTACCTCTCTATTCAATTTCTTTTAAGAGGATGTTGGGATTGATTATATATGCTTGTGTTGAAAATAAGTATATGTATGTTGATTAAAATAAGCATTTATAAAGCAAGTGTTTAGATTTGCTTATTTTGTAAAAAGTGCAATCATGTTTGTAAAATTAATAACTTGGTAAAAGTTTTCAATCAAAATTCATCTATAAAAAGTTTATGGTTAAAGATTAGGCTATAAAGTAATTTTAAATAAAAAATATATGATAAACTATTCATTTCCTACTTACAAAAAATGGCTTTTTTTCCTTAGAAAATAGATAAACATAAAGTGTTTTGAAAAAAGAATTGTTTTTCTTTGTAAAAGATTTGGATAAGCAAAAAAAGAAGGAAATATTAAGCAAGTCTAGACAGCCTCTAACTATCTAACATGGAGTACTTGACATACTAAATGTGCATTAATGGGTGAAAAACCAAGTTAGTAATAAATTAATTGCATTGATTGAAAATTGAAGTAAATACACTTATTTATTTATTTATTTATTTTTGTCAACGCCATTAAATTGATATGTTATAAAAAAAACACATTTTGTGAATGTAAAGTTATAATTTATTAACATTCATTGCCCAAAAAACATTTACTAACATTCCAGTTTATCCTTGCTAAATTTTTTGAGATTTCCGAGAAAACAATTGCTACTTCTAATACATTTAAAGGTATATTTGATGAATCAAGATCTACATTAATTGTAGGTATATCAAATTAAAGTTTTTTTTTTTCAATATAAACAACATTTATTTTATAAAATAGCACTTACTTTTACAACTATTCATTCGAGTAGTTAATATCTTTTTTATGTCTCATGCAATTAATCTTACATTCACTGTACTAAACTAGTAATTAATTAAACTAATGATAAAGATGAAACTAGAGTTTTAAATTGAAATGATGTTCTGACTTTTCACGTTGGCGTTTTATTAAAAAAAATACGATTTAAATACCAAAATAGACAGCTACAAAAGAGTTTAAATATCTTGAATGTTATTTAAACATAGATATTCCAAAAGAAAATATGCAAAAATACACAACAATAATGGAGCATCAAAAATTAATATTTAAAAATTTTAATAGCTTAGCAACTAACAAACAATATCATCTAACAAAAATACTAATAACATTGACTATTTAGTTTTAATACAAAAACAATACATAAAATTAAGGAAAATCATAAACATATCCCAAAAAGCTACGTATAAAGTGTTAGGACATGCATATTCGCTTTCTGGTCTAATAATAAATCATCTGCCCCTCCAAATAATAGCTCTCAATAACCTTGATGTACCATTATAGTTAAATATTCAATTAGGGCTATGTTTTTGCAAAACTCTAAAATAAAACTTTTAAGCACGTATATACAAAAATAATGATTTAATTAATAAATCTTTTAAATAACAGCTAAATAATTTTACAAAACGTTTATAATTTTAACCGATGTTTAAAAGAAAAAACAATATAGAACAACAAAATATGAATGGAAAACAAAACCAAAGTAAAAAACCTATATGCACTAAACGATTTTTAACAGTAGGGGATCAAAAAAATTTGTCATAGAATAACATTCAGCTTTTCTTTAAATGTCTATTTAGAAAATAAATTTAATAAAGGGTTATTTTTTAAAACAAACGTTTACTTGTGAATGACATCAGCATTTGGTTCATATAATGACATGTTAGTGGTTTGCTTTATACTTTCGCTGCAAAACGTAAAAAAAATCTATAAAGCAATATAAATTTGATGAAATTAAATTTTAATTTGATGAAAAAACTAAGATTAATTTTATACACACGGAAAATAATCATGCTAGAACCTAAAAAAATCTATAAAGCAATATAAATTAGATGAAATTGACCATACAAAATGAGAAGTATTTTAAGTCCATAAAATACAACAATTCTACTACATTATATTGCAGCAAATAGTAAAAAGTAATTGTGAGTATATTTGATTAAAATCTATAAGTTTATTAATGGTTAGACATTTTCTAACATGTTAATCTTTTTGAACTTTTTTAACATGTTAATTACATCTAACTTTTTAATGGAACACACAAAAGATCATGGATTAAAAAAGATTAATTTCATAGTTACTGTTTTCATCAAAACAAACTCAATTAATTATACATGGTTTAACATATATCAGGTTGTAAAATAGACTTAATTTCTTCGGTGCATAGTTTTCACAATGTCTACTTAAAATTATTTAGTGTAACAGTTAATATCTAAGATTATAATATCACCAAATTTTAATAAATACCAAATAAAAATATGATAAATACGGTCCTATTAATTTCATGTTATGTCTAGTTTTATATATTTTTTAGTAAAAATATAAACTTATAAAAGCCCAAAATTAACAATTATTATTAATTATTAAATTGAAAGTTATAATATATAATGCATAAATTTATAATTTTTTTAAATTGAAAGCTTTTTACAGACGTATAGTGTAAGTTGAAATGTAAACCACATTATATGAATATGATATAAAATCTAATGGACACTATACAAAAAAGTTTTAGAGAATAAAATATGATAAAAAGAAGTTGCAAAATAAAAAGTTGTAAGAACTCGAAATTAATATAAGTAAGAAAATAGCGTATGACAATTACAGGGGGAAAAAACTTTAAAACTATATATATTTAGTATTTGTTCTTCTTAATGTTCTTTTTAACCAAAGATAGAAAAAGGAAAAATAGGTTACTTATAGTTAACATTTAAGCTTTTTCAAGAAATTTTAGAATCTGAAATAGTTGTATTTTAATTTGGACACTTGTATTTTAATTAAAAGATTTTGAGTGCAAACCAAAACAAGACCGCAATCATAGGTTCTTTTACTTACTAAAGGATTGTGAATGCAAATTCAAACAAAAACCGGAATCATATAAAGTATCATGCCAATCACATCGATTTTGAAAACCAATTGATAGTATAAAATCTAACTTAAACACATCCATTGACATTTTACATTATGTTATTACTAAATCAAAATAGATCGGGATTAATCTTAAAAATCATAGTTAAACTATCAATTAAAAAAGGATATTAAAAAGTGAAAAACTAAAAATATCTCTAAAAAATGAACATTGTACTTAATATATTACTCCTTCTATCCCAAAATAATTGTCCTATTTTGACTTTTCGAAATCTTCAGTTTTTTACATTGACTTTAACTTCTTTTTTTTTCTTTCTTTTTCTTTTTTTTCTTTTTTTTTTATATAGTACTTTATAAAAAAATATATGAATAGATTGGGTTTTAAATGTATTTTCAATGGTATGATTTTCATCAAGTATTATATAACATAAACAAAAAATACTTTAGGTCAAAGTTGAAAAAGAAAGTCTTCAAAAAGTCAAAATTGAACAATTATTTTTGAGATGGAGAGAGTAATACTAAATTGTGATAGGTTCAAAAGATATGGATTTCAAATTAAAATTCGATTGAACAACTATCTTAAGTATCAGCTAGAGAAACAAAATAAATCGTGTCGTTTAAGGAAAAAAAGTTACTTGAAATGAAAAACCACCACAAGTTAAATTCTTTTTTTTTTAAATTCACAACATAGACAATTTTCTAATTAATAAAGAAAATTTTTGAGTAGAATGTTACCTTCGAATGAATAAGAATGTAGTGCCTCTACAACGTAAGCAAGGAACTCTTTCCTTTGATCAAAAACCAAAACTTTGATTGCACTAAGTGGGTTCACAAATTCACCATTTTCATGGTTATGAATATTTGTACAAGAATCACCAAAGTTCAACATTTTAAAGATTGACAACCAAGAAGAAGAGTGTATAAGAAAATGGATTAAAGAAAAATTGCAAACAAAATTGTTGGCAAAAAACAAAACATCATTTGGTATTTAATCTAATTCTAGACATATAAAATTTAAGGCAATTTATTGCTAAAGTCAAAAAAGCAGCCACATAAAATTAATATAAATATGTTTATTGTCATGAATACATAAATGGAGAGTCTCACATCAACAATATTTTTTAGGTAGTACTAGTGATACCTCTTATCCTTCCAACCTTTTAATTCACTTTACTGCCATGATAAGAAAGGTTTATATGGTTTTATGTTCAGTATCTTTTGTCTTTTATTACTTTTAACTAGTCAAACTTTATATTTTATGTTTCAAATTTTTTGTTGATAGTTTTACTCACTTTATTAACAGGATAAATAAATTTTTATTATTTTATTCTTCGTGCTTCTTTTGTTTTACTACGTTTGGCATGTCAAAATTTATATTTACTTTTATGTACTTTCAGTTTCATATTTTACAATAGAAACAAAATAAAAATAAAAAACTAGGAGGTATATTACAATCATTTATGGGATGTAACCATGACCGATCCTTTTTTGAATATCAAATTCTATTAAATTTTAATCCTTTGTCTAGTGGTAATAAAAACCAACATCATCACCGCCACCTTAACGACACCTCAAATTCTCTCTACAACAAATATCATCACCCACCTCAACGACACATCAATTTCTCTCTCTAGAACCAACATCACCACCAACATAGTGTAATAAGACGGCCAACATCACCACAAACTTCTATTTTTTTTATTTTTTCATTTTCTTTCTTAAAACTAAAATTAAAAATTCATTGATAATTAAAAACATTACATTCATAATTCAAATAAAAATAAAAAATATATATATTACATATAAAATTAAAAGGTTAAAATAATAGTCTAAATTATATTTATTCTTGATTTGTTGTATTGGGGTATAAAGATAAAGTACTGGTGATTGGTCAAAGTATTGATTAAGAAGAAAGTCAAAGTACTGCTCCAAGTCTGAAGAAGGTCAAAGTACTGCAAAGGTCAACGTACTGCTATAGAACCGACATGCAAAGAATGTTATGTAATTCTAGAATATTCTTAGTTATTATTAGATTAGGATTAGCTTACTTGTCGTTCAAGTATTGTAAACCGACTAGGGTTTTACTTATGCCTATAAAAGGATCCCTAGGTTGGCATTAGAGATATACGATTTTAGAGATACATGCAAATTCGATATTAGAGTTATTAGGGTTGTTGGTGAATCTGTGTATGTAAGCAGGTTCAAAGGTTTTAATATAATTAAAGTTCTTTGTTAATTCTTCTTAGCTTTGTTGAAGTAGATTCCACATACTTAACAAAGTACATCAGTGTTTCATTGTTAGTAATTAAGGATTTATCCAAGATTACTAAACCCTTACAAGCTACATAGTTAGTTTGGTCAGAGTATATCGATCCAACAAGTGGTATCAGAGCTTGTGTGGAGACTCTGATAAAGAAGAACCCTTTAAACCGAATTTACAACAAACCCTAAACAATGACGACTAAAGTTACACCAATCCCATCCATCACCTCACTCAGGATTCCAATCATCAAGAAGGGAGAATATGATCTCTGGAGCATGAAGATGAGGCAGTACATTGCAATTACAGACCATGCTTTATGAGATGTAATTGTCAATGGTAATGTTGTTCCTGAAGAGCCTGTGAGAGTTCCTTGACAACCTGAACCACCTAAACCTACCTTACCAGCAGCTACAAAGAGGAATCACGATAAGGCACTCAACATACTGTTGTCTGCTATTCCTGATGGTCACCTACTCAAGTTTCATGATGCTAAACAATTATGGGCTGCTATCAAGACAAGATTTGGAGGTAATGATGCTTCAAAGAAGATGCATAGGAACTTACTGAAGCAACAGTTTGAAACCTTCACTGTTGGTGAAAGAGAAGGCCTTGATGCTGCATATGACAGATTCCAAAATCTTCTCAGTATGCTAGAGTTATATGGTGCTGAAGTATCTGTTGAAGATGCAAACTTGAAATTCTTAAGGAGTTTGCCATCTGTATGGCATGTGGTTGCTACTATGATCAGAGGACAACCTGGTTTGGATTCTATGGACTTTGATGATCTTTACAACAACTTAAAGGTGTATGAGCATGAGATGAATGGTCAAATCAATTCCAAATCTCATAACATTGCTTTTGTGTCTTCTGAAAACAGAAGCAGTACTTCCACGAAAAGTACTGCTTATCCTGTTCAAAGTGTTGTTAGTGCTCAACAGAACCCTTGCACAACCATGATTACCACCTCTTCATCACCATCCAACAACACCAACTGTGATGATGTTGTATGTTCTTTCTTTGCTCAACAAGCCACTCTACCTGTTACTTATCAAGAAGAGTTGATGCAAATTGATGAAGATGCTTTGGAAGAAATTGACATCAGATGGCAAGTTTCCATGATCACTGCAAGAATCAAGAAGTTCATTAACAAAACAGGCAGAGGTATTGATTTCAAAGTTAAACAGGGAATAGCTTTTGACAAGTTAAAGATTGAATGCTTTAATTGTCTAAAGCCTGGACACTTTGAAAGGGAATGCAAGTTTGCTAAATATCAGGCAAACAAGACTATTGAGCAACCTAAGGTTGACAGAAAAGAAGTTCCAATTACTGAATCAAAACCAACAGCTTTGGTGGCTCAAGAAACCCTTTCAGAGATTGATTGGGGCAATGAATTTGATGATGAACCAGTCACCTACTGTAATGTTGCATTGGAAGACTGGAGCACAGCCTTTAATGAAGAACCTGGATTTGCTGCTTTGGAATCCAGAGATGATCTTGGAAGCTTTGATTGGAGCATGGAGAATGAAGAAGAACCGGTTCAGTTTGCTATGGTAGCTACTTCACCAAGTTCATCCACTATCTCTGAGGTATGCTCTAAGTGTAGTAATTTTTATCAAAAGTTACTTAAAGAATATGAGACTGAAAGAGATGACTGTAGAAAGGCTAGGTCTGAGGTAGCTGGATATCAATTGACTTTAGAATTAATGGAAGCCAAAATAATCACTCATGAACATAATGAAATGGCTTGGGCTGAAAAATATGAACAACAAGACTATCAATTAAAATTGAGTGAATGGAAGTTAGGATGTAAAGTCTCTGAAATAGAAAAGCTTACTAAAGAGAGGGATGATTTGTTAGTAAAACTTGCTAGCTGGAAAGAATCTGGTCTTTCACATGTTAGTTTTGTAGAAAAACAAAGAAGAGCACATGTTAAAACTAGACTAGGTTATGGTGTTGAGTATGATAGTTCAGAAGATAGTCCCACTAGTGATAAAGAACAACTTAATTCAGAGGTCAATTCATCCAGTGATGAAGAATTCATTAGCTTAGATGCAAACACATCTAGTGATGAGGAACAAATTACTCAAACACCTCTTGAATTTAAGAAGAATAAGGGCTATAATGAAGTTCCCCCACCCACTGGTATCTATCAACCACCTAGGACAGATGTTTCTTGTTTTGGAGTAGATAATCTAGAATTTAGGAAAAAGATTACTGGTCAACCAAATTCTAGTCCATCTATTTCTGAGTCCTTAAAAGATACAATTGAGAATCCTAGGGTTGAGAACAAAAAGAGTCATACTAATGGTTCAGGGAATGTTAATAATACTCAAAAGTTTTCTAAAGATTTTTCAAAACAAGCAGTACCTTCAAACTCTTCTCAAAGTACTGTTAAATATCCAACAGTATCTTCAAGAAGTACTTTTCAAAATACTGCTAATTTTAGAAAATCTTTTTCACCAAAGAAACAAGCAAGTTTTGGTTATAGAACTCAAGGAAGGGGATTTGGGAATATGGATACAAAGTTATGTTATGTATGTTACAGCCCTCATCATTTGATTAAGGATTGTGACTTTCACTCAGAATATTTAAGTAAATTCCCTAAGACCAAATCTCCTAACCATAAGTTAAAGGAGAACAAACCAGCTTGGACTGACTCAAATAGGGTTAACCATAGTAATTTCTCAAAAGACTATAGGTATCCTCACCAGAAAAGACCTTTTTCAAAACCACCAGTACCTTCAGGCAACACTCTTCAAGGTATTGGTAAGTCTAAAGCAGTATCTTCTCAAAGTACTGCTAGGTTTTCACCTAATCAAGGTATTTCTAATGTAAGATCACAGAGATCCAATTTCTATAAATCTAGAAGGCCTTACACCTCCAATAGAGTACCTCGATCAAAGAAATCAAAACAGAATGTTAAAACCAAATGGGTTAAGAAAGAAAGTGCTGATGGTAAACAACCAGTACTTTCACCAAGTAAGGGTGAAAAAGAGGCTTTTGTTGAAACAAAGTGTTTTGTTGAAAAAGAGACTTTGATTAACAACGAAAATTTTGATGAAAAAGAAAGTGCTGTTAAAACTCCAACACAGATTTTGTGTCCACAGACAATGATTCTTGACCATGTTTTCAAAAACAGTGGAGATTACATACTCAAGGAATTTAAGTATGTCACTCCACAAGGGGAACACAAGTCAGTAATGGCTTGGGTTCCTAAAAGAAACTAATCTTTTTCATCATTTGTGCAGGGCAACCCAGAGGAGGAGCTTCAAGATCATCTTATTATTGATAGTGGTTGCTCTAGTAGTATGACAGGAGATAAGGAGATTCTGTCAGATTTTAGGTCATATTTTGGAGGAAGAGTTGCTTTTGGGAATGATCCAGATGGAGGAAGAATTACTGGCAAAGGAACTATCAAGACAGGTTGCATTGATTTTGAAAATGTTAGATATGTGAAGGAGCTTAAGTTCAACCTTTTGTCAGTTTCTCAGATTTGTGACAAGAAGTATCCTGTGTTATTTACTGACACAAAATGTTTAATTCTCTCTCCTGAGTTCAAATTTGTTGATGATCACTTGGTAACACTGAGAATACCAAGAATCAATGATGTGTACTGTTTAGATCTGAAAAATATCAATTCTTCAGGGAGAACAACTTGTTTAGTGGCAAAGGCAACACTTGAAGAGGCACATCTATGGCATAGAAGATTGGGGCATGTGAACTTCAAGAATATCAACAAGTTGGCTAAAGGCAATTTATCTAGAGGTTTACCTTCTAAAACATTCAAGACTGATCATTCATGTTTGGCTTGCAAGAAGGGTAAACAACATAAAGCTTCATGCAAGAAGCTTGAGGAGAGAACAATTAGAGAGCCTTTGGAATTGTTGCACATGGATTTGTTTGGGCCTGTTTCTGTTGAGAGCCTAAACAAGAAAAAGTACTGCTTAGTTGTAACAGATGATTGCAGTAGATTTAGATGGGTCTTTTTCTTGGGATTTAAGGATGAAACTTTTGATGCTATTCATGATCTTATAATAGCTCTTGAAAATCAGCTAAGACTCAAAGTCAGATCCATTAGATGTGATAATGGGACTGAATTCAAAAACAAGCTTATGGATGATTTTTGTGCCAACAAAGGAATCAAGAGGGAGTTTAGCATTGCTAGAACTCCTCAGCAGAATGGTGTTGCAGAAAGGAAGAACAGAACCTTGATAGAGGCAGCAAGGACAATGCTTGCAGATTCTCAACTACCTATTAAATTTTGGGTTGAAGCTGTAAGTACTGCTTGTTATGTTTTGAATAGAGTGTCAATCACCAAACCCCAGCTAAAGACACCCTATGAGTTGCTTATGAGCAGGAAACCAAGTATTAGTTTTATGAAACCTTTTGGCTGTCCTCTTACTATACTAAACACCATTGATAATTTGAGGAAATTTGATGGCAAGTCAGATGAAGGCTACCTATTGGGTTACTGTACCAATAGTAAAGGCTTTAGAGTGTATAACAGGGCTACAAGGAAGGTTCAAGACTGTCCTCATGTTGAGTTCCTTGAAGATCAAACAAATCAAAGAGGTAAAGGTCCTGATTGGATGTTTGACCTTGATGTTTTGACTCCTTCTATGAACTATGTGCCTGTTAGGGAGGAGAATCAAGTTGTTCATTCAGAAGAAGAAGATTCACAGTTCATAGTTCATGGAGTCAATGTTAGCCCTAAAGATGTTCCTGATACAGAACCTATTTCCATTGAAAAGGAGAAAAGTACTGTTGAACCAATTACCATAGTCTCTGATGAAGATCAAGCTATTCAAGATGAACTTAATAGGATGCTCTTTCAAGAAACACTTGCAAAGTCCTATGAAGATGATCAAAGAAGAGCCTATGAAGCAGAGAAGAAAAAGGGAAAGTCTACAAATCAATCTCACATTACTTTGGATCCCAGTACTTTGGATCAAAGTACTGCTGCTCAATTTGAAAGTACTACTGGTGGAGTAAGTTCAACCAATTGGACCAACACTGATGATTTTAGTGGTCCATCCATGCCTGCTTTTGAAGAATCAGATGATGAGTTGCAAGATGAAGGCATCTTCTCACAACAAGGTCCTAATTACACAAACTTGGAAGATGATCTTACTAATCCAACAACTCAAATTTCAAGAGTTCATAAGAATCATCCTACTAGTAAAATTATTGGATTTCCCACCTCTGGAGTCATCACACAGTCCAAAGTTAAGAGTATCAATAAGCAACATAATGCTTTACTTAGCTTTGTCTATAAACAAAACAGGATGAATCATAAGGATCAACAAACATGCTTGTTTGCTTGCTTTATCTCTCAGGAAGAACCCAATACAGTATCACAAGCATTAGCAAAATAGAGTTGGGTTGAAGCCATGCAAGAAGAACTTCTTCAATTCAAACTTCAAGATGTTTGGGTATTATGTGATTTACAAGATGGAAAGAAAGTAATTGGTACAAGATGGGTTTTCAGAGTTAAAAGAGATGAAAGAGGTAATGTCATCAAGAACAAAGCAAGATTGGTTGCACAAGGATATAGAAAGGAAGAAGGAGTGGACTATGATGAAGTATTTGCTCCTGTAGCAAGGATTGAAGCAATTAGATTATTTCTTGCTTTTGCTTCTTATATGGGATTTCCTGTTTATCAAATGGATGTCAAAAGTGTCTTTCTTTATGGCAATATTACAGAGGAAGTTTATGTTAAACAACCTCCTGGTTTTGAAGATCCTGAACATCCAAACAAAGTCTACAAGGTTATCAGGGCACTGTATGGTCTTCATTAAGCTCCCAGAGCTTGGTATGAAAGACTGTCCACTTTTCTATTGCAACATGGTTACAGAAGAGGTGCAATTGACAAGACTTTGTTTATCAAAAGAGACAAAAAGGATATCATGCTTGTTCAAGTTTATGTGGATGATATCATTTTTGGAGCTACAAAACAGTCTATGGTGAAAGAATTTGAGCAACTTATGAAATATGAGTTTCAAATGAGTTCCATGGGTGAACTAACTTTCTTTTTGGGGCTTCAAGTTAAACAATCAAGTACTGGAATTTTCATTAGTCAAGATAAGTATGTCACTGACATTCTTAAAAAGTTCAACTTAAGTGATATGAAGCCAGTTACAACACCCATTAAAGCCTCAAACTCATTAGGAAAGGATGATGATGGAGCACCTGTGGATGTCAAGCTTTACAGATCAATGATTGGTTGTTTTATGTACTTAACTGCATCTAGACCTGACATTATGTTTGTTGTATGCTTATGTGCAAGATATCAGGTCACACCCAAGGTCTCTCATATGAATGCAGTTAAAAGGATTTTTAGTTATCTCAAGCATCAACCTAAGTTAGGGCTATGGTATCCTAAGGAGTCACCTTTTCACTTGGAAGCTTTTTCAGATAGTGATTATGCAGGTGATGATTATGATAGAAGATCAACCTCAGGGGGATGCCAATATCTTGGAAGAAGACTAGTTTCATGGCAATGTAAGAAACAAACTATTGCTGCAACCTCATCCACTGAAGCAGAGTATGTTGCTGCTGCAAGCTGTTGTAAACAAGTACTTTGGATGCAGAATCAACTCTTGGATTATGGATTCAATTTCAAGAATACTCCTATCAACATTGATAATGAGAGTACAATTTGCATTGTGAAGAATCCTGTCTATCATTCCAAGACCAAGCATATTCAGATTAGGCATCATTTTATTCGTGATTTTTATGAGCATAGGCTCATTAATGTTTTCAAGGTTCACACAGATGACAATGTAGCTGATCTACTTACCAAAGGATTTGATGTTCCAAGATTCAAACATTTGGTGGTAAGTATTGGTATGATTAATTATTAAGCTACGTTTGAGGGGANGTTGCTGCTGCAAGCTGTTGTGGACAAGTACTTTGGATGCAGAATCAACTCTTGGATTATGGATTCAATTTCAAGAATACTCCTATCAACATTGATAATGAGAGTACAATTTGCATTGTGAAGAATCCTGTCTATCATTCCAAGACCAAGCATATTCAGATTAGGCATCATTTTATTCGTGATTTTTATGAGCATAGGCTCATTAATGTTGTCAAGGTTCACACAGATGACAATGTAGCTGATCTACTTACCAAAGGATTTGATGTTCCAAGATTCAAACATTTGGTGGTAAGTATTGGTATGATTAATTATTAAGCTACGTTTGAGGGGAGGACTTTATTCAGTTTTATGCATTGTTTGAGGGGAGGCAATACAATGTTATTGATGCTGTGGTAAAGATAATGAGAAAGTACTGCTTACAACTTTAAGCTGAAAGTACTGCTTTATGAAAGTACTGCTTTGAAGGGTACTACTGACGTGTAAAGTACTGCTACGTGGAAAAGTACTGTTCTAACGGTCAAAAATACGGGGTAATAGTAAAATACTTTGTTATGGAAGGGATACATGCCAAAATAACGGTATACGCATTTAATGGGATTTGATTTTTTATATCTTATCCATATATAACTAACCCTACCGCCTTTTTACTCTTAATTTTCTACACACCCATTCACTCATACTTACGGCACAAATTTAATCATCAATCCACCTTCACAGTACAATTTATTCTTCTATCAACTTACAAATGGCTCGTTCAACTTGTAGTAAGCATAATATGATTGCCAATTTGGATAAGACAGAATTAAATCTTGATTTTCATGCTGTGATTGATTTCCTAACTGGGTCTTCAATCAATTACTCTTTATTGGTCAATCCGGACATCATTGAGCCATGGATTCAAGAATTCTGGGCTACTGTTGCATCGGGTTGGTAAGAACCTGATTTATCCTTCATTATGGCTACAGTTGCTGGGAGGAATATTAGGATTACTGAGGCTACTATTCAAGCAGATCTTATGTTTCATGATGAAGAAGGTACTGTTAAGTTTGATAAACAAGTACTTTGGGATACACTAAAAGATATTGGGTATGAGGGTTCTCTTGCTAAGCTCACTTTTCAGAAACCCTTATTCAGTCCACATTGGAAGTATCTCATTTATGTTTTACTTCATTGCCTAAGTAACAAAAGTACTGCTTGGAATGAATTTAGTCAAACCATAGCCTCTGCGTTAGTGGGATTAGCTGACCAATCAACCATTCAACTTTTCTTTCATGATTCTTGATGGTATGCATAAACATATCAAGAATGGTTCACCATTTTTGATGTATCCCAGGTTTGTTCAATTATTTTTGAACAAACAGCTTGAGGATGTTCCAAAACCCCCACACTTTTTGCCTGCTATAGTTCAACCTGATAAGGTGTTCACCTTCATGGCTACCAAGAGTGCAAAATTTTCTGGAAGGAATACTCCTTTAACTGCACATATTCTGGAAGTGGCACAAGCTGTTAGAGATGCTGCTCATGAAGATTCAGATCATGCTACTGAACATTCTGACTCTGCTTCCACTCCATCTCAAGCTCAAGATGTTTCTCATAATACTGAGCAGTCACATTCAAAGGGGGGAGATGCTTCTCAACATGCTACTTCATCCCCAGTTCATGAATCTTCTCAACATACTGCTCTAAGGGAAAGTACTGCTTCTTTGGAAGGTGCTGCCAATGAAGATTCAGACCATGGTGAGAATCAACCACCATCATATCTCCCAATGATTATACTTCCACAGATGGGTCTCAAACATCTGGAGGAGATGAGGGAGTAATGGCTGATGAGGAGGATATTGCTAGAGAGGGAGTGCTTGATAACTATGCCTTAACCAGAGAATTAAGGAGGTTGAAGAGAGCTTATGATGTTCAAGCTGCTGAAATGGTGAAGTTGCAGAATAAGTTCAAGAGATTGAAGAACTTTGCAGAATAAGGAGGTTGAAAAGAGCTTATGATGTTCAAGCAAGTAGAATTCAAGTTAAGGGAGGATTGTTGGGGTATAAAGATAAAGTACTGCTGATTGGTCAAAGTATTGATTAAGAAGAAAGTCAAAGTACTGCTCCAAGTCTGAAGAAGGTCAAAGTGCTGCAAAGGTCAACGTACTGCTATAGAACCGACATGCAAAGAATGTTATGTAATTATAGAATATTCTTAGTTATTATTAGATTAGGATTAGTTTACTTGTCGTTCAAGTATTGTAAACCGACTAGGGTTTTCCTTATGCCTATAAAAGGATCCCTAGGTTGGCATTAGAGATATATGATTTTAGAGATACATGCAAATTCGATATTAGAGTTATTAGGGTTGTTGGTGAATCTGTGTATGTAAGCAAGTTCAAAGGTTTTAATATAATTAAAGTTCTTTGTTAATTCTTCTTAGCTTTGTTGAAGTAGATTCCGCATACTTAACAAAGTACATCAGTGTTTCATTGTTAGTAGTTAAGGATTTATCCAAGATTACTAAACCCTTACAAGCTACATAGTTAGTTTGGTCAGAGTATATCGATCCAACATGTTGTTTCATCTCTATCACTGTTTCTTGTTATTCAAGTCAATTGCGGGACTATAACAGAAAAAAGATGTATTTTTTGCGTTGTTTTCCTTGTTGAAAGTTGAACATTTAATGTTAGCTCAATTTCTTCTTGCCTTAGTGTGTGCTTCACTTCTGGCAATTTCATTTTCCGATGCTTCATCTAAAGAAAACGTTTGGTCTTCCTTATTTGGAAAAGATACCCGAGTGGACATATTTCCATTTATCAAATAACAAATCAACAAATGGTGCAGGAACAGCAGCTGAAGAAGATTCCGATGGAACGGACGAGGATGATGCTTTCTTCCAGCTTTGTCCATGCCTGTTGGTCGAACTTTCCAAACATCTTCCTACTCTGAATCATCCGCTTCATCGCCGAGATTAAAACCACCATGTGTTGAGTCTAATTAGTTGACTGAGGTGGTATTTGATGTCTTTAATTTTTTATTGGTATCGGCTTTAGTTTTGTTCTTGCTAATTTTTATGTTCTCTTAAAAGTTTCCACGGCTCAGCAAGTGTGATTTTTTGAAAAATATGTCATACAATATTCAAATATTGAATTATACTTAACCCACTTTGGTTCTCCTAACAACAATTGTCGTAAGTGTGCAACATTAACCAAATTTAGGACGTATCTAAGATTTCCATTTGTAGTTGAAGGCATCGTAGCCTCTTCTTGATTCCCTTGTTTCCCTCTTAAAGTATGCTAGTACCTCCGTGCACAACCCACGACTTCTTTTATCATTCCCTTTGACACTATTTTCGGACGTGTTGATCCAAGTTTTACACAACGCTAACTCTTCGCCTAGGTCCATGGAACTCTATTGTCTTCTTTTGTAGTCTCCTTGCATTTTTGACTTTTTCATGGCTTCTTTTTATGAATGCCACCTCTTCGACGGGAGAGTCGTCTTAAACGGGTTCGATGGACCACCCGAAGCTTGAGTCGGAGAATAATGGTGACTACAAAAAAATGAACCCAAATCTTCTATGTCATCAACATTAAAAGAGTGAACCACAGAATAATATTGAGAACTTTGAGATTGGTACGTTGATGGTGACGAATTGTACATTTGTGTACAATACAAATGTTGTTGTTGTTGTTCACGGTGGTGGTTGTGGTGGTATCTGTTGGTTAAACGTATGTAAGAACATATTGTGTGTTGTTGTTGTTGTTGTTATTGCTGCTGAAGCTCTTGTTGTTGTGGTTCGTATACAAAATTTACATGTTGAAACTTAACAGTTGGTGCGTGACCCAAACTGGAATTGGGTGTTGGAACGTTTTGTCGGTGACGTGTTTTTGGTGTTTTGGTTTTGAGAGTTTATGAGACATTGTTATTAGATGTGAAGTTTAGAGTGTATAACGAAAGAATGTTTTTGAAAGTGTAAATAAAAATGAAAAAGTATTCGGTAGTTATAGGGATAACTTGCCTAACTTTTTAAAGAAACTTTTTTTAATAAATGCCCAACAACACTTTTTCTTGACGTTGGCCCTGTTAGATGCTCCCCAACTCGGTCGAAGTCACGACCAACTTCTCCGTTTTGGTGACGCTAACAAGGACGACGTGTGGTAAATGGCTCAAAGAAGCGTCTTCAAAATCTTATTACCACCAGTATTATATATCAAAGCAGTAATACAGACCTACTATATTTTAATTAATTGAATTCTTTAAGTTGTACATGAAATTCATTGTCAAACTATATATTTGGCTAAAATATATTTTTAATATTGTGAACTTGTTCCACTGTAAAATCTAGAGTGAACCATTAAAAATGCAGCATGATACCCGCAATTTGGTGAGGGAAAAAAAGATTCGTGCGATTGACTTGGAGTTGGAAACTGTTTATTTTCTTGGTTGCATGAAAAAGTATTTTTTAGATCTATTTTCGTACATTTTAGTTTTTCAGAATTCTTAACTATCACCAAGGTTATAAATGACGTGAGGCGTGGCGTAGCGGCATGACCACGCCTCATGTCTTACGAGTCATGGCTTAAGGCGTGAGTGCGTGACTAAGACGGCAAAAAAATATTTATAGATTTATCATTTATGTTTAGTATCATATTTCATATACATTTATACTACTATATTAGACATTTAGACTAATGCTTATTATATATTTACCAGGCCCAAATAAGAAATAGCCAAACTTCCAAATACTGGTTCGAAATATTTATTTAAAAAAAAAAAAAAAAANAAAAGTGGTTCAAAAAGGCTCGCCACGCCTTACCAAAAGGCGCGCCTTTTCTCGCCTTTTTCCACGCCACGCCTAGAGCACCCGCCATGGTCCATTTATTGGAGACGAGGCCACGCCTCGCGCCTTGGCGACGCCTTTGCGGCGCCTTGGAGCGCCTTTCAGAACACTGACTATCACAGCTAAATAAAAGTGAATACATTATTAATTATAATTACAGATTTTTTAACATGTGCCCTTAGGCACATGATAAGAGTGGGCCCGTGTGTCCTTTTTACTCATGGATCCACAAAAAGTACACACAAAATATTTTTTTATTTAAAAAATGACAAGAATCCATAAGAAAATGACACAAGGGCTCACATCTTAACATGTGCCTAAGGGCACAAGTTAGAAAATCCCTTATAATTAAAACAAGCTTATTCATCAAAAATAACTAGCAGGGTACCCGCCGCTGCAATAAAATTTTTCGATAAATAATGTGTTTTAGTTCATTATGTTATTTTTGATAATAAATTTACGGATATCAAGAATTTCGTATAGCCGTGCCCATTCGGGCTCGAACCCGTTGGCCTGTGCCTGTTCGGGCTCGAGCCCGTTTGGTCCGCGCCTGTTCGGGCTCAAACCCATTAGGCCTGTTGCCCGTTCGGGCTTCAATATTTGTATAATGTGCTTTATTACTTGTAGTAGTGAAATTTAATGCAGGAATTGTGTTTAATTTGGTTGTGCAATATGCTTGATAATTTGTATTTCTTATGTAATAGGTGTTTTAATAACTGTATTAATTGTATTTATTGATCAGTTAAATAATTGACTACATTAAATAGCATTAATGTGGTGTTTTATTGTACACTATGCTTCTTGTCTTGTACGTCTGAAAATTATGTGCATTAAAGTATTGTACAATATGTTTATTTTCTTGTAAATAGTAGTCATTATAGTTATTAATAATATTGGCCACTTTAATAGCATAAATGTTGTAAGTCTGAAAATTGCATCATGCTTATTTTGTTGTACACTATGCTTATTATGTTGTAAATCTAAAAATTAGTTGCAGCTATTGTACATCGTGCTTAAATGGTTGTAATTTTTGGTGAAAGAGTGTTTTTAATAGCATTAATGTTATTTGATAGAATTTTGGTCTTAACATGACACCACGCTTTATTTTGTTGTGCAATATGCTTACTTTGTTGTAATTCTGAAAATTAGGTGTATTAAAGTGTTGTAAACCATGCTTAATTTTTTATAAGTTTTAAAATTTTGAATAGAGTCATTTATGCTTTATATGTAGTATAGATATTAATACTACTACTCACCGCCAGTCACAACAACCTCCTCACTACAATACGTACATCTGATATCTCCAGGGGCGGAGCCAGGATATTTTCGGGAGCGTGGCATTTTTTTTTTTTTTTTGTTTTTTTTTTTTTTTTTTTTTTTTTTTTTGCGGACCTAGCATTAAAAGAAAGTAATTTGTGTATGAGTGTCGCAACGAAGCTTTTCTGTCAACCAAAGTAACTACTGACAAATCAAACGAGATCTTACATTACGAGCGATAAATAATTTACCCCCGACCTTAATCTTTCAACAAAATGACAATGTCTTTGACCTGTTTAACACAAACAAAAATATCAAGTAACAAACCTTATATGTACCAACATTTCAAATAATTCTCTCAAACTTCTATAAAAAATTTTGGAAATCTTGCTGTAAGTATTAGTTTACTATCTATCGTTTATAAACACTTAACATTCACTATACAATATCCTAAGTCCAACTATACTTTTTCACTCCATATGTATTCATTTTATTTCTATTGAATCTTTTAAACAAGAGAAAATCAAATGAATGCAAGTCAAAAAATATAATTAAAAACGATGCATAGGATAGGAGTAAAAGATACATCAATTCTTTTTTTCTTCAGTGATCTAGTCACACATGTGAAGAGAGAGGAACATTTTATCTATCTTCTTCGGTATTCCTCCTTACTGTCATCAAACGACATTTTTTCCAGGCAGATTCAAATTTTATGTTTTGTATTTTTTTTTTCTGTACTTAGATTCTCATTAATGTTCCCTTTCTGTTTCTTTCCCTTACTTGTTTAAGGGGGCAACATGACGAAAACTAAGAATCTATTAAAAGTATACACTACGTCTGAAAGTTTGGGAGGGGTCACTTGGCCCCGTTGACACCCCCCCCACCCTAGCTCCCCTCGTATCTCGTTATACATTTCATGGTTTAATGTTATAGTCTCACTGTGGTGACGAAGAAACCCTTTACTAATCTAAATCTTAATGCAATTGTATTCTTTTTTTTTTTTTTTTTTTTTTTTTTTTTTTTTTTTTTTGTTAATATGATTTCCATGTTTACCTTGCAAGATTAATAATGTTTATAAAACAATTATTTTGGATATTCACTTGAATAAGACAAGACGTAAATGAAAATTTGTAACTTTACTTTACTTAATTTTTAATTAAGATTTTTAGGCCTAAACTCCACATATGTAGATAAGATGAAACAAGTTTATAGCTCTGTGTATACGCATGGTTAGTATTAAATAATTTTTATAATGAAATATAAACGGGTTTTTTCATAAAAAAATGAGAATAGTTTTCTTACAAAATATATATGATTCAGTTTACCAAATCAATATTTATTGATTCTTGTAGATAAATAAGAATGATTTACTTCTATGGGGCGGCAAAATCATGAAATATAATTATGCCAATAAAAAGGTAATTAATATCAAATTTCTATTTAATCAAGGTAATTTTAAAATTTAATTAATGTTCATTTATATCTTGATTTAAAAGGAAATTTTATGTTTATTAACTGGGCACACATTAGCAAAACCTAAACATTAGATATCTATGTGTATACTTATCTTAACTACATTATAATGCATTTAGGTCATTCTTGAAAAGGAAGTCTTAAAAAAAATAAACCTACACACTTACTATAAAAAGAAGGGAATTGATCCGCACACTCTATTTATTGATCTGCACACTTTACAGTACAAGCAGTTAATGCACAGTATGAGTTTTGTACAATTTATTGAAGCAAGGAAAGTGTCCCAATAAATTTGGTGAGTGTGCAAATCACTTGCCTAAAAGGAATGCTTAAAATTCAATACATCCCATTATTAAAATTCAAATGCAGACGCCTCCATTAAATTAAATACAATTTTCAAATCATTTACAACCCACTACTAAAAACGTGTAACCGTTAAAAATCATTATTATCAACAATGATTAATAAAAACATATAACCGCATCACTATATAAATATACACAAACCATTTCATATCTCTCTCACACACATCTAAAACATCAACAATAAGGCCGAGTGTAGTAATATTTAGTCACACGGTAACCGCTTCCGCATTGCGCGAGTAAGCTGCTAGTTTTTATTTATGCAATAAGTTACTGGAAACATTTAAATAAAACAAAGAAAACATAAATATGTATTAATTATCTATCATTAATACTCTTGTTTTAGTATAGTTATTGTAGTTTTTATCATTTAAGAGTTAAGACAACAAATTTCAACTTCTGATATAAATGATAAATATGTTTCATGAAATGATTCAAAAAGTGTATAGCAAAAAAAAAAAAAAACAAAAAAAAAAAACAAAAACAAAAAAAAAAAAAAAAAAAAAAAAAAAAAAAAAAAAAAAAAAAAAAAAAAAAAAAAAAAAAAAAAAAAAAAAAAAAAAAAAAAAAAAAAAAAAAAAAAAAAACAAGCAAACAACTCGCGCATTGCTACCGAGTGCTGGCGCACGTTAGTGTTGAGTGAGGTGGTATTTGATGTCTTTTATTTTTTGTTGGCATCGGCTTTGGTTTTGTAAAATTTTGGCATTTATGTTTCTTGCTAACTTTTATGTTCTCTTAAAGTTTCCAGGGCTCAACAAGTGTGTTTTTCTGAAAAATATGTCATATGATATTCAAATATTGAATTATATTTAACCCACTTTTGTTCTCCTAACAATAGTATCGTAGGAAGTCGCGCAAAATTAACTAACTTTAGGACGAATCTAAGATTTCCATTTACAGATGAGGGAATCGTAGCATTTTGAAAGAAAAAAAACTCCAAAATGTATAATTTTTTATTGTATAAAACATTAGATATCTATGTGTATACTTACTTTTAATTATGCAACAAGTTGTTGGAAACATCTATATATATATATAAAGAATGAGTTTCCCATATTGAATGTGAGCATTAATGTCACAAGCCAAGAAACTCAAATATGTAGTTTAAGCTAATGTTAAGCTTATTTTGAAGCTTTCAAGAGTTTTAAAAGTTACATAAATATACAAGTCATGCATTAAAACAAAGAATACAAAAACAAAATGAAACCAATCTATAAAGCCTCATTTAAGTGGCCTGCTATTAAGAGAGCCAAAAAAAACGATGGTAAGCATATGTAAAGCCTCATCCTAGCTTTAAGACACTACCAAAATAACTCCTTGAATGTAAGCATTAATGGCTTAAGTCACTAAACTCTGTTATGCAAAGATTACTCATACTAAAGGTCAATCGATCAGTAATTCCAAAATCAATTTATAAGGTGTTAGGAATACGTTTTTTATATAGAAGACTCGGTCACCCTAGCATTATGTAGCTCGTAGTATTTATCTTATTAGTTAGTAATTAGTATAGTTTAAGTAACACCGTGGAGGACGGACGGGTCTTTACCCACTGTACACCCGATCCACAGCTCGTAGGAGAGCGTTTATTGTAACTATATAAAGCCCTTCCCACACATGGGAAGGGTTGGTGCTTCTAATCATTTAACATTATTTTCTTTCACTTTCTCTCTCTAGAACACCCAAATCTCTCTATCTCTCTCTCCCTAAACTTGTTCTTCTTTCTTTCTTTCTTTCTTTAATTCGATCCATAACACAAGTACCATACATGTTATAATCTTTAGTATCTTACAATTGGTATCAAGAGCCAAGGTTTCATCTTAGGACTTGTTTTTCTCGGATTTGTAGCTTGGTTTGTGTGTTATATTTTGGTTCGAATGGCATTTAAGGTATTCACCCTAGTTTGATCTTGTTTGGGGTTTAGAAGTGTTAATTGGCACTTTCATGATTTGAAGTTGGGCTTGGTTTTTGGTTATATTTTCCATATGGTGACTGCTGGTGTATTTGGACAATTCGTGGGCTGTCTTTTTATGGTCATTCTTGTTAACGATTACCTTGTTGTTCTTGCTAGCGATTAGTACATTGCAGTTTGTTTTTCTAGCGTTTGGTTTGGGTCTTCCTGGTCAGCAATTTGGAATTTTACTTTAAAAGGGGATAAAGACAAAAAGGACGAGTATGACTGGTTTGTTCTTTTCTGTGTCCAGCGATTAGTCCTGGGATTTTCAGTAGCGATTAGCTATACTCTTGGTAGCGATTATCTCGTCTCTTTTTAGAGATTAGTTCTTTCTAGCGTTTAATTGTTTATAGCGATTAAATGCTTATAGCGATTAAATCAGAGTAGCGATTAAATCAGAGTAGCGATTATTTTTTTAAGTATAGCGATTATCTTTTGACAAAAGCAGCGTTTAGTTGAACCAGCGATTACCTCTGTTTCATTTTAGCGGGTATCGGAAAACAAGAATATCAAGAAGAAGTGATAACAAGAAGTGAAACCATCAAATCCAACTCCATCGCCTACTCTACAACTGAATCAACAACGACCATCATCAATCCATAACTAACCTATACCCATCACTTGTCACAACAACAAGCATCTCATCTAAGGCTTAAATATGAATCGAATCAAAATGAATAAATGAATCAAGACCTCAGTTTAATTTTCGTGATTTGCAACATCCTACAAGACCTTTATAAAGATCAAACTCACGAAGTAATTATCCATCACAGATCTTTTTAAAGGTTAAACTTCTTTAAATGTTCGAAGCTATAAGAAACAAAACAATAACATAAGTGTTATCATCTCTTCTTTGCTTCGGTTGAATGAAATACGAAAAAGAACAAAGTCACAACTAAGATCTCAGTCCATCTCGTTGTGGAAACAAAGTCGCTCAAAGAACAAAACCACATGAGAAATTCATCACAGATCCGTGTTTGAAGCATACACTTCTTGTTTAATATTCGAAGTTAATTAGAAAAGGACATTAACAAGAGCATTAACATCCTCTCTTATCTTTCGCTCAAATAAGTATCCAAACAGAAAAGAAACACAAAACTAAACAAAATATAAACCTACCTGAGACAATTTTTTATTGATATTGAAGTCACGATCCATTCTGAAAGGTTATAAAATTGCTCTTGGTGTTCGGTTTATGCAAGAAAAGGTGTTCGTGTGTGGATTAACCAATGTATTTGGGTTTGCTTAGTTTTCGTTGAACAGTTAACAATCACAGGGACGATATTTTTTCTGGTTGAGAGATTTTCTTGGTTGTGGCTGCGAGTGTTTATGAAAAATAGAGGCGCAGGTTTTAAGTGTGGGGGCGTTAGTTTGTTTAACTGAAATTAGGGTTAGGATAAGTGTGTGTTTAGGTTAGTGTTATATAACACATTTTTAGGGTTTGCGTAATTAAGATAATTGGGCTGGAATCTCATGGATTGACTTGTGTCATTGGGTTTTATTTTAAGTTGGGCTGAGTTAGATTCAATACAAGTTGGGCCGATTATTTTTCTAGCGTGGGTGGTCTGCTGATTTTGCATTCACAAGGACGAATTTTTCTTGTGTATTGGTGGTACATGAATATTTGAAGTTATTGTTTGTTAAGGTATTTTCGGGTATAACCTTGAACCACGATTTCGATTGAGCTTCAAGAATCCGAGAGTGTTTATTTTGGGTTGTGATATTTTCGGGCTTATTGGTTATTACTACAAGGTTATTTGGATTTCAGGCTTTTGTGGATTGAGATAGTCTTGAGTTGATTGGATATAGTTTCGAGGTTTATTCGAACTTCAATCATACAACCATTACGTTCATCAAACAATCATCTAATCATTTACCGATCCACCAGTTTCTCATTGTTTCACGGTTTTTTCTTGATTTTGTAAAATACCGCGAAAGAATCTATTTCTCGGTTTAAATCATAGAATTGTAAAATCCCGTGCACCCTTATATCATGTCAAATTCTTCAGATCCTGTCATCTCTGATATACTCAAACTATACGGCATGATCGATGAACATAAGACTTCCAACCCTTCACAACAAACTAACGTGTTTGAGTCAGATAATGCTGCAATGGAATCTTCGTGCTCGAATTCTCAAGAGAATGAGCCTCATCAGCCAATTAAATTACCTAACAAAGTAAAGGAAAGTTGCATAGAATGCTTTCGACTACTTCACTCACATCTCAAGGTTCTCTTTGAACAACCTGGATACTTGGGAGGATACAAACGTGCATTTGCAACACTTTTTGGTCAAGATGTTGAGACCTTTACAGTCAAAATAATTCTATACTTAGATCAACTTCAACAACAACTTGACAAAGGTGAATTTTCTGAAGGTAGATCTATGGCTGCATTATGTGTGATCAACAACCAGCTCCAAGTGTTCATTAATTCGCGATTCACTAAGGAGTATAATCATGAGAGTCAAATGACGAAGGAGTGCTTTGCTACTTACACGGGAATCGAAGTTGACAAGTTCAGAGTCACACTACTCCAACTCATGGGTAACATTAAGGAGTACATTGACGAAAGAGCACAGCACAAACTTAAGAATGAAGACAAGGTGAAGGCATGTCAGATGCAATCAAGTGATGGTATTGTGAATTCGGGTAAAGCATCAGATGTTGGGTCAGTTGTCACTGAAGGCAGAGGATCAGAGATTGATAAGCTTGACACTACCAACAGTTCATCGACTCTTGTTGCACATGATATGGATGCATATATCAGACCGGTAAAAGAAAGGGTGTCACGTGCTGAGGTACTCAAACTGTATAAAAGGATTGATGAACCGAAGATACTCAACAAATTACATCAAACTAATGTTGTTGAGTCAGATGATGTTGAATTGGAAAACA
>LBNU01030611.1:45448-69788 GCA_014162995.1 Artemisia annua
CGAGATTTTACTGCTTTCATAAAAATATAAAAATACAAAAAGAATCATCCTCCACCCTTAGACCTTAATTAGAGTAGTCTTTAACCTAACGAACACTATTCCCTGTGAGAGAACGATCAATCCCCCGGTACTTGCCACTACACTATACTACATCGGTCAGGTACACTGCCTGGTGGGGATTGCAAGCTTCTCGAGATCCCTCGAGAGGTAAAACGTAGTGCGTGTTGCAATCCACGTGCATCAACACGCAAGGCCAAACCATTCAAACAGCTCAAATGATTCAAAAGCATAAAAGGTTATGTGATGAAAACAGTGAAAAAGATGTAGGTAAACGCAATTCTGATTGCCTTAGGAGCGTTAGAGTTGCCCAACCTGTATTATATGACGCAAATGTTATGCTTAAGCCTGGTCATGCCCCTCCTGATGTGACGTCATTTGATGAGACCAATGAGATTGAAGTTATTAATAGAGAGAGATTAGCTGAAAAAATGAAGGATCCCAAGTGCATTGAAAAGCGTGTTTTAATCAAACCTCATGATTATTATAAGGAAAACATGTTGACTGTTTTTGCACCTCAAACTAAGCTGACCCCAGAGCAGATATTTTGGTCCTTAGACGTTGAGAAAAGAACAGATGAAGAACTTAAGGCCAAAATCCCTCTTAAGTTTGCTACCCCAACGGTGTATCCTCCCAATACACCAATGCACCTAGTTCAGTTAGCTTTTCCCACACAATGTAAAACTCTTATTAGCATCTACGTTCTTTGTCAAATGTTTGCTAATTATGATAAAACATGTAAAAAGAGAATTACACCAACGGGAATTACTGAGGGTGAAAGGGGATTTGAACTAGCGAAAGAGTGTTACTTAACTGAAGTCATCCCATTTTTTAAACTTATC
The DNA here is from genome assembly GCA_014162995.1 of Artemisia annua. Lineage (NCBI taxonomy): Eukaryota > Viridiplantae > Streptophyta > Magnoliopsida > Asterales > Asteraceae > Artemisia > Artemisia annua. The sequence goes on from LBNU01030611.1 coordinate 46,348, forward strand.
AAAGAACAATTTGAGGGCATGCAAAAATCCCTTGAAACTGAAGTGAAAGAGATGAAAGAAGTGTTTAAAAATGTGGAAAATGAGGGAAAACAAACTGCAATAGATCTTCAATATAGTGAAATTGTGAGGAAAAATGCTCTTATCATGAATGACACTTTGATTGCTCAATGTATTGCACAAGATGTATTTTATACTGCTACTGATTCGTCATTAACTGCTTGTCAATTTCATGAGATGTCTGTTGCATTAAATGTTTTCCAGAATCGTGTTGTTGAGCTTGAGGGGGAGAAAATTGAAGTATCAACATTTAGAAGAAAGAGTTAAAATCTCAAACGCCAAGACATCTTCGGATGCTCCTGAATTTGATGCATATTTTGAATTAGCCAAACGGGATGAAAAAATTCAAGCTCACACCAACACGATTCGAAAATTGAGGGCTCAAATTGCCCAATTGAAGTCAAATAAGAGTGATGTGATTGGTTCCCATAAACCTCAGTCTGCAGATTCTTAGAATTTTCAACTTCAAAACATCATCAATAAACTCAAAGATGAAAATGATTGTTTTCAAACTGAAAATTCAAAAGTTAAACAACACTATAAAGAGTTATATGATTCAATTAAGATCACACGTGATAAAAACAATGAAAAAATAACTTCTTTGCTTAAGGAGATTGAGAATCTAAAGACTCGGGTAAAAGCGAAAATGCCAATCATCACTTGTGATAATGTTGTTCAAAAGTTTTCTGCTTGTAAGAAGTATGCAATTGATGTTGTGTGTATTTCGCTTCCTCTTAGGAACAATAGGTCGGCTCACTATGCTTATCTCTCGTACCTTAAGGATAGTCTTGACATGCTTCGTGAGACTGTAGAATAGGATAGAATAGTGAAACCACATGATAGTGCTATTCTAGATGCCTGCTTTCTCACTAAACGATCTCAGGAACTCTTAGATTATGCCATTGGCACACGTCCTAAGATAGACAACAAGCAAGATAGGCTCACTGCATCATCCTCAATGAGTAAGAACAAGCAGGTAACCTTTGAGACACCCTTGGAAACTTCAGATCCCAACACGTCAAAGCATGTTCAGCATTTGGAAGTGAAAAGGACTAAGTTTCCCATCAGTCCTTCTATAGGAATTAATAGTTACACTAAAGATAGAGAGTCAAAACCTATCAGAAATATAAAGAATGATGAGACTTCGCCAGCTAAAAGTGTTCCTAAGAAGAAAGTAGAAGACCACATGAGGAACAAAAAGTCAGTTTTGAGCAAAAAGAATCATAATTCAAACCCTAATTCACTTTGCAAAACATGTAATTAATGCTTAATTTCGGCCAATCATGATAAATGTGTTGAGAAATTTTTGAAGTCATCCAACAAAACCCCAGTTAAGAAAGTTTGGAGAGCTAAACGAGTTAAGCAAATTTGGAAAGCAACAGGAAAACTATTTGCCAATGTTGGTTATCAATGGAAGCCCACTGGAAGGAAATTCACTTTAGGAGAACAGTGCCCTTTAACTAGGATAAATAACTCTAAAGTAGTGCCTATTAAGAAATGGAAGCCAACTGGTAGAACTTTCCCTTTAGAGGCCTATTGTTCTTTAACTAGGTCCTTTGCATCTACCAGTGAAACCTCCACCATTGAAACGAATGCACCTAAGGCCTATGTGGCTGAAGAATTTGTTTGCACTAACCAACTAGAACCCAACTTAAATTGGGGATCCGGCACTCCAAACTCTCTTGCTTTGTCTGTTTTCAAATGCAGGTCGTACAAATCGTCCTTTGACATTTGGACTCAGGCTGCTCATAACATATGACCGGGGATCACACACAGCTCAAGAATTTCGTGAATAAGTTTATCGGGACAGTTAGATTCGGGAACTACCATTTTGAGGCAATTATGGGTTATGGAGATTATGTCTTTGGTGACTGGATAATTTTCAGGGTATACTACGTGGGAAGACTTGGGCACAATTTGTTATCTGTTGGTCAATGTTGTGATCCGATCTCGAAGTGGCTTTCAGCAAACACACTTGCTTTGTCAGAAAATTGGATGGTGTTGATCTTCTAAAAGGCAGTCGTGGCACTAACTTGTACACCATCTCTATTGAAGACATGATGCGGCCCTCTCCTATTTGCTTGATATCTTTGGTTATCGTGGCTATGGCACCGAAGTGTAAATGACTTGAACCTTGGAACCATCCATGATCTTGCTCGCTAGCATCTTGAACAAGGTCTACCGAGATTAATGTTCGAAAAAGATCATCTTTGTTCGGCTTGTCAACTGGGCAAAAGCTAGAAGCATACCCACAAACCCAATTCTGTCAACACCATCATGAAAGTTCTACACACCCTACATATGGATCTATGCTGACCAATTAGTGTGCAGAGTATAAAAGGGAAGTAATACGTTCTAGCTGTCATTGACTACTACTCTCGGTTTACGTAGGTGAAGCTTTAAAGAACCATGGATGTAACTCCAGGGGTTATCATCATACCGATCAAACAATTGCAAGTGAAACTCAACAAAACCGTCAGAATCATCCGCACAAACAATGAAACAGAGTTTGTGAACAAACAACTTACTCAATTCTATGAAAGTATTGGCATCACTCAGCAGAAAAGTGTTCCACGCTCCTCTCAGCAGAACGACGTTGTTGAAGGATGAAATTGTACTCTTGTGGAAGCTGCTCGAACCATGCTAAGATTTTCCAAGGAACCAATGTTTCTTTGGGCGGAAGCAATTGCTACAGCTAGTTGCACTCATAACTGATCCTTGATACATACTCTCCACAACAAAATTCCATATGAGCTGGTACACAACAGAAAACCAGAAACATCCTCTCTTTTTGTGTTTGGTGCTTTATGCTACCATACAAATGACAGTCAAGATTTGGAAGGGTTAAAAGCTAAAGCTGTTATAGGTTTCTTTGTTGGTTATGCTTAAGATCGTAAGGGTTACCGAATCTACAACAAACGAACCCGATAAATCTTGGAAACCATTCACGTCACATTCTATGAGCTGACTGAGCAAACGGCTCCTGTACACTTCAGTGCAGGACCCGCGTCTAAACTTTTGTCTCCTGAACCAATCAGTTCAGGTCTTGTACAGAATCCCACTCCTGCATGTGCCTTATGTACCACTTACCGGTAAGGATTTGGAGATCTTGTTTGATCCAATGGTTGATGAATATTTTGAGCCGCCAACTGTTGATACACCGGTACCACCAGCTGTCGCAGCTCATGTTCCAAACGATTTAAATGGTCCATTTTTTCCTATTTCAATTGCTCAAGATGCTCCTCAGCAAGTCACTCATCATCATCATCATACATTCAATCTCCTTCGGTACATCAAGGCACTGCAGTCGACAATTCTTTTGAAGTAAATCCATTTGCTCCACCTGATGATGCTCCGTTCAAAAACACATTTGCTCCTGAATCTTCATCTGAGGCATCTTCTTCAGGAGATCTTAACACGGTTACATCAATTTCCTACCCACAACCACATGATCATCACTGATAATGGACCAATAACCATCAGATTATGAACGTTATTGGGAATCCTTCTCGACCGGTGTCCACACGAAGGCAACTTGACACACATGCCTTGTGGTGCTTTTATAATTCCGTACTATCCAAAGTTGAGCCCAAAGATTTCAAGACTGCTATATCAGATGACTGTTGGTTTAATGCGATGCAAGAAGAAATTCATGAGTTCTATCGACTTGAAGTATGGGAATTGGTACCACCTCCGGACTGTACAATGAGTATTGCTCTTAAGTGGATCTTCAAAGTGAAACTTGATGAGCATGATGACGTTCTAAATACAAGGCAAGGCTTGTTGCTAAGGGATATCGTCAAAAGGAAGGCATTAAGTTTGAGGAATCTTTCGCTCCGGTTGTTTGTATTGAAGCTATCAGAATATTTCTCACCAATGTTGCAGGTCAGAACTTGACGGTCTACCAAATGGATGTGAAAATTGCATCTCTAAATGGAGAGCTGAATGAAGTTGTTTATGTCAGTCAACCTAAAGGATTCGTGGATCTTGATCGTCCTACCCATGTCTACCGTCTGAAAAAGTCTCTCTATGGCCTAAAGCATGCGCCTAGGGCATGGTACGATATACTGTCAATGTTTCTACTGACAAATGGATTCTCCAACGGTGTGGTGGAACAAGTTGAGAATGGTGTGGTGGAACTACACTTCGTGAGGACAGAGTTTCAGCTAGCAGATTTCTTCACTAAGGCACTCCTAGGAGAACGGTTTCAATTTATTCTCCCGCGTCTTGGAATGAAGAGTCTCACTCCAGAATCACTCAAATGTCTTCAGGAAGAAAGTGACGAGTAATGGATTTGCTTCACATATCCTTGTATATAATTTTAAAACCAAAAAGAAAAATACAAAAATATAAAACCTATAAAAACCATAAAAATCTGAAAAACACAAAAACACAAAAATAGTTCGTCTTTAGGCATGTCTTCTGTTTATCGATAACATTTAAGGTTCTAGAAATGTCATTCAACAATGGCACGGATCTTTAAATGAAGCTCGAGCAGAAGTTTAAAAGAAATGGTTAAAACATGTCATATTGGTTTGCTATTACTTCAGATAGCAACCTGCTCTTATTTATGTGGAAAACACGTCGCCAAAAAGACGGTTGTTCCTCTCACCGGGTGAAGTTCACTCGGGCATGGATTACTTTATATCCATGTTTCCTCGAAATAATGTACGTTTCATTGCATCATTTCTTGTAAAAGAAGAGAAGTCTTCTATCATCCTAAAATCTCTCTCATATTTGATTCTTCAAGAGAGTTTTTGTGGTTTACAAGGTGGCTATTGGTCTTAAAATTTTCACAAATACTTGCCGCTCAATGTAATGACTACAGCTCTTTAAATAGAAAACGGGTCATTAATTGAGGGGAGTGTATTTGCTCAAAATTTATGCACCTTTCTAAACTTTGTGCACCAGCAGCAGTGATTAGTCCATCTCATAATCAGTACATGTTAAAATCTGACCACATTTTCTCCCATATTTCTAAACTCATTTAAATCAATTGGGATCACAAAATCTCAAATGATTTGAAATTTTTTGATCTAGGGAGAGAATGTGATTTAAATATGAAATCTAATTTTAAATATGAAATCTGATTTAAAATGTGACGTTTTTGGACATAAATATAAAGCTCTCCATATGTGCTAAACTCTTTGGTATACCAATGCACATATTGAGGGGGAGCAAAATGGCTTGTGGTGAATAAAAAAATTTGGCATCTCATGTGAGCGTGACTCAGAATTGACTCATGAATTGACGAAACACAAATGTCATGATTCGAAAGGATTTATCCAAGTAGAAAGTATCGTTTCGAGAAGCTCTTCTAAGATGTGTACTTTGACGGGTCTAACTTCCTTATTAAGGAATGTTAACAACTTCAAGTTAGTTACTAGGGCTAGTTATCACCTAAAAGCTTATAATGGATCCCTTTAACTCACCCCGACATGTGCAAATTTGTATCAAAAATCTGCGAGCACATATTAAGGGGGAGCATTTGAAAATCATAAAACTCTCAAAGTTTCAGTAAAATGTGTTTCTTAATCATAAACACTTTGAGAGAATTTTTAAATGATTTGGTTAAACGGCAATTGTGGAATATCATCAAAAGACCGACCATTTTACTTTAATGCATGAAGTTATAAGGATGGTAAGGTTAGGAATGAGTTCCCATGATCCACCAGAACCAGAGGGATCTTCCCAGGGACAATCCAATAGATAGAATAGAAGTCCTTAGGATTGATTGGAAAAAGGAGAAAAGTGAGAAAGGGGAGAGTGCCGACTGAGATAGAGCTAGGACTGGAACAAACCCAACAAGGTTCTAGTGATGAAGTCTCGGTAAGCACTGAAGGGGTTGAAGAATTAAAAAAAGAAACGAAATGAGAAAGGGTGAAAAGAAATAGCCCTCCAATTATTCAACCTTAGGGCAGAAACCGGGTTCAACTCATATGCTACTGGTTGTTACTAAGGTAACACCGGTATTGAAGACAAGACATCATGGACCCAGTGACGCACTGCACTAAACCGTCTAGCCTCTCAAGTTCTCTTAAAAGAGCTTGTTTCATTCTCACAGGGAACCGGTGTAATCTATCAATTCATCTCTTAGAGATGGTTGATATTGAAGCAGGAGACCTCTCCCTAGTCTCCGTATAGGAAAACCAAATTATGCACCTATCGAGTCTAGAGCCACGAGATGCATCAAAAGATCTCATAGGAACACTTGATACTTCTACACTGGTTGTTCAATATTAAGGACACCAGTTGTAATATTTTGAGTCCTTCGCAGATCTTAGCAATCTGCCGAGAACACTTATGAGGGATTATACATAAGTATTTCCCAGTGATTGAGTAGAAACTCCTACCAGGGTCAACATCAAATAGCTCTGACAGCAGGTCACTTCGGTTATCTCTCGTGAATTACGCTTAGTGCTCGCGGTGGTGTTCCAAAAGGTCTACAATTATGGGTTGTTCTCCAGCGACTCACCTAATCGTTGGTGTACTTCGGTATGTCAGTGAAAGCTCTTTCGAGGGTATCCGATTAGGAACGGCCTTAGTAAGGATTAGAGAAAGTCTTCACACTATGCTGTTGACAATCTCGAAGTCCGAACCTATAAGTGCTGGTATGTTTATTACTAACCAATTTTCATGCAGCTCAACATACCAACCTTATCACTTTCACCACCATCACTTTAGTTCGACATGCTCATACAAACATCTAAAAGGAGCATTCAGATCTGTACAACCATGGAGATTCACTCAACAAAGATGTAAGAGCATGTGGAAAGGCATTTTACCACTTGAGACAACGGAGTTGGCGAAAGGCGGACATCGATGATGCTGATCAATCACCACATGTTCACACTTCAACATCAACGACTCAACAACATCATGATCATTGAATGGGCTTCAACTATGCTTCCACAACTCTGATGCAGAAGATCATGATCCTGAAAAGTGTGAGCATGCCAATGCAAAGTCGTTCAGCTCACATGGAGACGTTACTACTCAAAGATGACTTGAAGATACTCATTTGGATGATGAACTCGAAGCAATGCCAAAGATCATCCTACACATTAAACAAGTCATCTAGAGTCCGCTGCTGAAAGCACAAAGTTCATGACAATGAAGAATCAACAACTGCGAGCTACAAAGTTATCAATGAAGATTTAGATGCTAGAATTTAATGTTTAATTTCTGGGGTGACCTCCCTTAGGGGGAGATTGTTAGGAATACGTTTTTCTTATTGAATATTTGGTCACCCCAATTATTGTTAAGCATCGTGTAGCTCGTAGTATCTATTATATTAGTAAGAACGTAGTTTAGTATTAGTTAGTATTTGTGGTGTCGAGTCGGGTCTTTTACCCACTGTCAGCTCGATCCACAGCCTAGTAGAGGCGTTTTAGTGTAAGTATAAATACCCCTTCCCTTGTGTGGGAAGGGTTGGTGCTTCTAATCATTCAACAAATTCTTCTTTCACTTTCTCTCTCTAGAACACCCAACTCTCTCTTTTTCTCTCTCTAAAGTTTCTTCCATCCTTCTTTCTTTCTTTCTTTAATTTGAACCATAATCACAAGAACCATACATGTTATAATTATTAGTATCCTACATTTCTCTCCAATCTCTCTATTCTATCTTGTGTTCTTAGTTAAACACACTAACATCTTTGAAAGAAAACATCTCTTTGCAAGGGAAGAATCTCAAGAACTTAATCCACTCTTGTGATTGTGTCGAGGGTCTTCTTATCTTTACCCTTTCTACTACAATCGAGTCTCTAGGTTAGGTTAGGGCTTGGTTGAACAAAACTATATTCATTCATTCATTTGTTTGTAACGGAAGTCTTATGTCTTCGTGACCAAGCCTAGATCATTGGGGATCTAGTTGGGGTTTCATACTTCCGGTGGGAAGTCTTGGTAGTGGTCTTGGTGATCCTTAGGTGAAGTCGAATCGCGAGATTCTTTTGGGTGGTTTCTGAGGGCGAAATACCGTGGGAGTAACTCCTTCTTTGTGAGCATTGATATTGGTGAATATCGGTGGAGTGAATTGTAACGGTTTGTAGTCCACCGAAAGGATTATACTAGTGGAATAGTATCGTGTCGTGGATTCGCAACTGGACGTATGGATGGTATAAACCCCCCATCCCGAACCAGTATATATCGTGGTGTCTCTTTACTCGCTTTATATACTTTGTATTGTGTTAGTGGTTGTTATTGTCTAGACCACTTGGTTCTTCTTGGCTTAAAGTTTTTAAACATCCAAAAAGCCTAAGAAACCGTATTCACCCCCCCCCCCCTCTACGGTTCTACACTATTTGTTTTGAATGTGGGGCTGCGGTTTATTAAAAGTCAGTTGTGATTTAATTGGTTGGTTTCCTTATGATCGTGGGACGGTGATGATTAACTATCCTCGTACAAATCAATTAAGTGATCGGTGGTGGTATATTAAACATGAATCTGATTTGTCGCTTTCTGCATATGGTTTGCTATGAATAATATCAATATTCGTTGTTTATCATAGGTCAATTGAATTGGTCGATGCTATTTGTTTTGAATGTGGGGCTGTAGTTTATTAAAAGTCAGTTGTGATTTAATTGGTTGGTTTCCTTATGACCGTGGACGGTGATGATTAACTATCCTCGTACAAATCAATTAAGTGATCGGTAGTGGTATATTAAACATGAATCCGATTTGTTGCTTTCTGCATATGATTTGCTTTGAATAATATCAATATTCGTTGTTTTTTATTATGAAAAGAAGAGAATGAGGTTACTAATATTTAATAAATCGGTGGAGTACAAGCATATGATTGGTTTTATTCAATCTAATTCATTAAACCAATTTGCCATCTACTGCATAATGGAGATTCGTAATAGATATTATTGGTCAAGGTTGGATGTTGTTTGGTTATTTTGGTACTGCTGCCACGAGAACATTAATACTGGTGCATTGTAAATGATAAGTCTGGCTGTTCATTATTAATACTGCTCTCACAAATTAAGTCTGCTTATTTTGACTGTTAATACTGCTGGCGACAAAGTTAATTCTGGTAGCGTTATCCGATATATTGTTAATGAGAATTGATTTGCACACTTTTGTTTTTGATTGGGACACTCTAAAGACTGCATCAGACAGTTGTACCATATTACAGCATGCTTTAATTACTTGTACTGTGAGTGTGCCGATAAAATAGAGGAGTGTGCAAATCACCTCCCATTGTTAATACTGGTGGTTTAGTCAGACATCGGGTGACACACAGGTTTCGGATCTCAGACAAAACTGAAATTCTTTCAGTTTATTCTTATTATTTTATGGCTCGTTGATGCGTGGATTGTGTCTACGCAAAAGGTTTTACTTCTCAAGGGATCTCGAGAAGCTTGCAATCCACACCAGGCAGTGTACCTAACCGATGTAGTATAGTGTAGTGGCAAGTACCGGGGGATTGATCGTTCTACTTGGGGAATAGTGTTCGCTAGGATTGAAAACTACTCTAGTTAGGTCTAAGGGTGAGGGATAATTCTTTTTGTATTTTTATATTTTTATGAAAGCAAGTAAAAATCTCGGTTTTGAAGGAGTGGGCGGAATTAGTTGCTAGTCAACTAACCCAAAAGCTACTAATGCAATAAAAGTAAAATGACAAGAAAATAAATGTGAGGAAAACTTATATAGAGAAAAACGTGTTTACTTAGGTTTCACTACTCCCTAGCTATCTTTTACTGGTTTATTAGTTTGTTACAATTGCGTGGATGACGGGTTGTATTCCTTAATACCATTCGTGGGGGCGTGTACGTCCTTCCCCAACTCTATAAGCTTCTACCTCTTCCTATGGCGACACGTTTAGTATCCTAACCATGGCCTCATTAATAGTCACTTATGCATTAAACACAACCAATTAAATCATTGTACACATCCGATTCATGTTTCCTAAGACGTTCAAGCAAGTTACCAATTGAAAGTTAGCCAGTTTTCTTAAGCCTAACATTGAAATCACTCATCCACAACAACTAATAACCAACCATCAACCAATAATCAATAGATAGGTTTCATTACATCTAAGCAAACACAAGAAAAACCTAGCCTAGCATGTTAATGTAAAGACAATCATAAGATAAAATCAAACAACACATAGACATATTGATTGATTAATGGAAGACTTATCTTTAATTAAGCATGGATGAAACAAGGGTGAAAAACCCTTGAAAATACAGTAAAATTCGACCTAGGGTTTATCCCTAAAGTTCTCCCAAAAGTTCCTCCCTTCATGAATGAAAATTAGAAAACTATATATAGATTTTACAACTTGACGGCGTCACGTTGTAGCCTTTTACGCCGTCACCTCGCTGCTAAAACTATTCTCGGATTGCTCAGATCCACTTCTGACGCCATCACCCTTTAAATTTTTCTGGCCCGTCTCCCTTTACTCCAATACGTGACGGCCTAGGCGTCACAAAGCGTGACGCCATCACGAAAACTTTCTGGCGCGTCTCGTGTAAACTTCATATCCACCTCTTTGTCAACACGTGACGCCGTCACCTTGTAAAGCGTGACGCCCACAGGTACTATTTCCAGCATATTTTGAGACTTTGTCATTTTCTTCACTTTTATGCTCCAAAAACGTCCAAAATGCTTCCTTTTCCAGATTTCTTCTCCAAAGTACCTAAAATGACAAAAGGAACGATTTAAGGCAATATTTGATCAAATAATTACGGATTAGGGCTTAAATGTCCCCCTAAAAGCGTAACACTTTTCGCCTCATCAATCGTTTTGGGAATTATTTGAAGAATTGATTACGAAGAAGGTTGAGTATCATTTATTTGATGTTGTAGTTGAGTTTCACAGGTGCCTGTTCTTATCTTACCTTTTGGCAGAAGGTAACTTGTTCGTGCGTTAAAGATGTGATAAAGACTTGATGAATCTAGCAAAAATGTGTGATTTACAAACTTATGGTGTTTAATTCTCACATTTGCTATCACTTAAAGAAGTTACGTTGTAGTGCTCAGTGCCTCATTTAGTTGAGGATTTATCAAGAGGTTGCGGTCTACTCATATTTTTTGGTTTGGTATGAGTTTGGAGTCATGTGGATACAAGATATAAGACGCAAGTTTGGGAAATTCAACTTCTTCATCAAATTGATTATACTCAGTTTTCTTCATCGGTAATCATTACATATAGCCTAACGAGTTCGAGATTCAAAAGATGGTAAACATATTGGTTTGAGGGGAAGCTTATTGATTAAATGTTTAACCATCTATATGCACCACTTAAGGGGAAGTGTTATTCAAGTTGCAAGACCCCTATCCGATGATTACAAAAAGCGGAAGAAGATTATAGGTTTGCAACTTATCATATGTGGTGACATGTTCAAGAAGATATTAGTTCAAGGGGAAGCATTGAAGACAATTTTGTAATATCAAATAGGGGAAGATTGTTGAGAATTATAATTTGATGATTACAAAACAAGAAGGACCAATGATGACAAATGAAGAATCTTCATTTGAAAATGAAGATTACAGGATATCTTTTATTTGTTTAAATATATTTGGTCTTATCTCTTTAGTTAGCTTTCTATGTAAGCTATGGTTTTCTTGTAAACCCTCTATATAAAGGGTATTAGTTGTTAGTGTTTAGCATCCGAAAATGTAGAACTCTCTAATGAGAGTCGTCTAGTAAACGTGTGTGTGTACACGTCTGTAGTTTTTATAGTGAATAAAGAAAAACTTGTTTCACATCATTTTTCTTGATTAATTCCGCTGCATATATGTTATCAATGATGTTTAAAAAGGGTATCTGACCTACAAGTAGTAGTCGAAGACAGTTCTGCTAGGCCAAACTTTTATACTGGTAGAAACTATGTCAAACATGTTAGGCAAAAGGTTAATCCTGTTCATCCCATGGATAATTCTAGGTATTATAGACCAAAACAACCCGTTAAACCACAGGTGAATAAAGCTAATCACATAAATCATTTTGCTAAATCTCATTCACCTGTGAGGAGACCCATACCACAGGTGAAAAGTTTAATCAAAGAAGATATTTCTCAAAATCACCTGTGAGAAGACCCATTGTGAACAATACAACAAAAATTTCAAACTCTTATGCTATAAAGGGTAAAGGGGTTATCCTACTAAGGACTTAGACTGTTGGAAATGGGATCCATTTAAAAATGAACTTACCTATAAGTCCCAAAGCATTATCAGTGGATCTTGTTCTTACAAGATATACAAGTATGTAGATACACAAAATGGACCCAAGCCTGCACAGGCCTGGGACAGTGGATGGTCAGGGCACATGTCTGGTAACAAGGAGCACATAGAAGACTTTGAAGAATTCAAAGGAGGTCCTGTTACCTTTGGAGGTAGCAAAGGATACATTACTGGTAAAGGTAGAATAGTTGTTGGCAATTTAGAATTTGACAATGTGTCTTTGTGAAAGAACTTGGGCAATTTAACCTTTTCTCAATATCACAAATTTGTGATAAGCAACATAATGTTCTTTTTACTAAAACTGAATGTTTTTTTGTTGACTTCTGACTTTAAGATGCCTGATGAAAGTCATATACTCTTAGAAGTTCCTAGACAACACAATATGTATAGTTTTGATATGAAGACACCTACACCTGCAAAAAGTTTTGCTTGTTTGCTTGCAAAAGCCACATTAGATGAATCTATATTGTGGCACAGAAGATTGGGTCATATTAATTTCAAAAATCTTAACAAACTTGTGAATGGAAACCTTGTGAGAGGTCTACCTTCCAAGGTTTTCAAAAATGACCATGCATGTGTGGCTTGCCATAAAGGGAAACAACATAGGGCCTCTTGTAAGGCCAAACAAGAAAGATTCATCACTAAACCACTACACACTCTACATATGAATCTCTTTGGGCCTACTTTTGTCAAAAGTATTAATTTTGCTCAATATTGTCTTGTTATCACTGATGATTGCATCAGGTTTTGTTGGGTATTCTTTTTGTCTTCCAAGGATGAAACTCCTGGCATTATTCAAACTTTCATAAGACAGATTGAAAATCAACTTGATCATAAGGTTAAAATTATTAGATCAGATAATGGGACTGAGTTTAAAAATAGAAGTATGCTTGAATTCTATGGAAACAAGGGCATTAAACAAGAATACAGTAATACTAGAACTCCACAACAAAATGGAGTTGCTGAAAGAATGAATAGGACACTCATTGAGGCTACTAGAACTATGCTTGCAGATTCACTTTTACCTACTCCTTTTTGGGCTGAAGCAGTTAACACTGCTTGCCTTATTTTTAACAGGGTAAGAGTAACTAAACCTCAAAATAAAACTCCATATGAGCTATTATTTGGTCAAAAACCAATTATTAGTTACATAAGACCATTTGGGTGTCATGTTACTATTCTTGATATACTAAGTGCTCTTGGAATGTTTGATGGCAAGTCTGATGAAGGTTTCCTAGTTGGATACTCACTTAATAGAAAAGCTTATAGGGTATACAACTTGGTGACCAAAAGAGTAGTGGAAAATCTTCATGTTGACTTCCTTGAGGAGAAACCTAATGTACAGGGAATAGGTTATAGGTAGATGTTTGATATTGATTATCTAACTGACTCTATGACCTAAATTCCTTTCTCTTTGGAGAATCAAGCTTGCCCTAATACAGGTTCCTCAGAAGATACTAACAATGCAGGTACCACAATTGAGGAAGAAGAATCACCAAAGAATCTTATCATGCCTACAACTGTTAGGCTATTTGCCGATGCAAATAGAACAAACAAACCTTCCACACAAGAAAAGGAGCTGGACTCTGAAGCACAAGCTAAAAATGCTTCTCCTGGGTTTTTATAAAATGAACCTTTTATGTATATAACTTTAAAGATTAAACCTTTAACTTTCAAACATGGGAAAACAGGCCCTTGTGGTTTAACTTTAAGGTAATTACAGTTTTGACACCAAAATAATATGTTTCAAAAAATTACATTTTATACCCTCGTGCATGAAAAACGTTTCAAAACAAGTCTAAAAACCATGCAACTAGTATTTTTGGAATCCATTCTTAATTTTCAGGTTAAAGCTTATCAAAATAAGCTAAAATAAATTATGTTTATGAGCTAGAAGCTTATGAAAAGGTTTCGTGATCAATAAAATCAAAACGGGTATGATATTAGGGTTTTAAAGAAAACACGTAGGTTTTATGGTTGAAGGCTCAAACAAGGATTCATATAGGATCTAATAGACCTTATAAACATTCTAAAACAATAACATCGCAACTTGAGTGTGTAGAAAACTTGCTAGATAGAAAATGAGTCGAAATGGGTTACTTGGGTTCTTTCGGCTAGAAATGGAGTTCGAGGGTTCTTCCTTCTTGGTTCTTAGCTTCTAAACTTTCCTTAGGACTTCTACACTTCTGTTAGGACAAGTTTACACCATGGTTTTAAGGTGAAGAAGAGATTTGGAAGTGATTGAAAGGGTGTGTGTTCTTTCGGCTATATATAGGCTCGAATGGCCTTGGAGGACAAGTATTCTTGGTGCCTAAGTCTTGTAACTTGGAGTGGAGAGCAAGGGATCAAACTTAGAGTCTAAGGTTTGATAGGAGAGGTGTCACAAGGTGGTGTGGTTTTGGTTTTCAAAGGATGACGAGGGTGTTTATTTGCTTGGTGGCCAAGGAGTGGTGATGAGGTGGTGATGGAGCTACTTCTAAGCTGCTAGGGGATGTACTAGGTGAGTCATGGAGGAGCTTGAGGTGGTAGGGTGCTTGGTTGTAGGTTAAAACTAGTTTAGGTGTCAAAATAGAGTTAGATTTAGGATTAGGGTTTTGTTTTAGGATTAGGGTTTAGAAATTATGCATTAAGTGCTTGTTGTTGGGGTATAAAAGATCAAAGTACTGCTTAAAACCAAAGTGCTGCTAAAGTGTTTAAAGTCAAAGTACTGCTTGTGATCAAAGTACTGCTCGTTGATAAGTCAAAGTACTGCTTGAAGATAAAGACTGAAGATTAGATTAGGAATATTATGTATAATCTAGAATATTCTATAGTTAGAGTTTGTATACTTGTCGTTCAAGTATTGTAAACCGACTAGGGTATTCCTTGTGCCTATAAAAGGATCCCTAAGTCATTATTAGAGACACGAATATAAGAATACGATATTAGAGATATTTAGGGTTGTTTGTGAATCTGTACAATTAGCAGATTCAAAGTTTGGTTAATAAAAAGTGTTGAAGTTGTTATAATTCTTCTTAGCTTTGTTAAGTAATTCCGCATACTTAATAGAGTAATTCAGTGTTTCATCATTAGTAGTTTAGGATTTATCCAAGATTGCTAAACCTTAGACAAGCTATAATAAAGTATTTTGGTCAGAGTACATCGATCCAACAAGTGGTATCAGAGCTTGTGTGGAAACTCTGATTAAGAAGAAACCCTAAACCCTAAACTAAGTCGATCTTTTAAACAAACCCTACAAGATGTCTCAACCTGAACCTACACCTATGCCATCCATCACCACTGTTAGAATTCCCATAGTCAAGAAGGGAGAGTATGATCTCTGGAGCATGAAGATGAGGCAGTACATTGCTATTACTGACTCTGCACTTTGGGATATCATTGTCAATGGCAATCAAGTTATAGAAGAACCTGTAGTTGTTCTTAGCTTTTTCAAAAAGCAATTTTCATTTTTATAATTTTCATAAGTTCCCTGTCACTTGTAGCATTTATAATAATTTTCTAAGATTTTTATCTGATAGAAAATCACTTACTATTTATTTTTAATCACTAGTATCTTTTTATAATTTTTCTAGTTCTTATTAATTATAAAGTATTTTTAGAAATTAGTTTCAGAGTTTTTACTGTTCATTTACTATTATTCTCATTTAAATTAGTTTAAATAGCTTTTAAATAGTAATTAAGTAAATAATTAATAAAATAGTGTAATAATAGTTTTTATAAACTTTTTATAATTTTTTAAGGTTCCTGTATTAGTTAACTAGTTTTATAAAATATTTCATAATATTCTAAGTCATTTTTAGTATTAATAGTAATTTAAATTAGTTAAATTAGTTTAATTAATATAATTAGTAATTAATTAATATTAAATCCAGAAAAAGACAAAAATATATATTTTCAATTTTTATATTTCTTTTAAGTCATTTTAGATTTTTAGAAATTAATTTTGCAATTTTATAATTTAAATTTGTAATTTAACTCTTTTTAGATTACTTTAAATGGAATTTTTATTAAGTTTTAAATAGTTTTATTTAATAATTAATATTTAAATAATAAAATAATCAAAAAAATAATTTTCTTTTTAATTTAATTTTCTTTTCATTATAAGTTTGTAAAAGTTGCATTTTTACCCCCTGTAGTTTATTTTTGCATATTTCCACTTTCCCAGTTCGCATTTAGGTTTTTAGGATTATTTGCATTTCTGTATTTGTTAATACTGTTCCAATATCATTTCAAGCAATCAGTAATGTAAAAATCAATCAAAATCTTTATCTGGTTACTATTCCTGAATCACTCATTCCCAAAACGTTTTCAAAATACCATTTCAATCTCGCTAGGACATAACGACCCGGGGATACACTGTGCTTACACCGGATCATAAATTGATCACTCTTCTCTCATAGCTTGACTTAGTTGACCAGGCACACTTGGTTGACTTAGTTGACTGTTTGGGAGAAGTCAAATTTTGGCGCCGCTGCCGGGGAGGTTGTTGCGTGTTTTAAAAACGTTTAAGTTTAGTGGTTTTCAAAACCCTCCTTGTACAAATCACATCACTTTGTAAATTTTTTTTTTTTTTTTTTTGGTAAAAATCTTAATCATATCAGAAAAAAGTCATTAACACTTTTCCTAAAGTGTTAACAACACCAAAAAAATCATAAACAACAAAACAAATCGTGAAGTTAAATTACTTCGATTCTTTAAGATTACAACCTATACAGGTGGAATACGGAGGTTCTGACATTAAATTGCGAACCGAAGAGAGATCCATTCTTCTCTCCCGCCAACCTGCGAGTAGTCTTAAAGGAACGATTTCGGTTAACGAATCGATTCCAAAAATAATTTCCAAGTTTTTTCACACACACCCCAAAAAGCCAAAAACATTTGTTTTATTGTTAAATAATTACGTAAAATATTACCACCGCAAATCAAGGCAGAATACAACCCAACTGGGTGTATGAACATTAATAAGTTCCCAAACTAAAGATTAAAACTTGCCATTGTACTCTTGTGATTGGTGTACCTTTTTCAAAGAAGCCAGTCACACTGTGGTTATTGGTTTAAGTTCACTGTTGTTTTGCCTCGGTCTTGTTTTACTTGTGAATATTTTTTAGTGCATGCGCACTCGTTCCCATTCCAGAAGGAATCGTCAAAAGAGCATAGCTGAATTGCTTGCTGCTGAAGAAATATCCGTTAATATGCCTGACGATGACCCACCACCCCCTCCACCCCCTCCCAAATCTGAAACTGGGGATGCAGCTCCCGATCTCCGAACGATGGAGGAGCTGTGTCAGCCTACTATGCAGGGGAGGGGAGGACCCATTGCACCACTCACTATCAGTTCCACGGATTTTGGACTCAAGCACCACATGATCCAGCAAGTCCAGAATTCGTGTCAGTTCCACGGTTTACCGGGTGACGATGCAAATAAGCATCTCGATAAATTTTTGACCGTCACCCAGAGTATGAAGCAGAATGGTGTCACCGATGACGGCCTTCGCTTATACCTCTTTCCATATTCTCTCACTCATCATGCTACTGCCTGGTTTGATCGTCTCCCGAAGAATTCGATCCACACTTTTGATGAAATGGTTACCAAATTTTTAGCAAAATACTTTCCACCATCCATGGTAACTAAGTTGAGAAATGATATTAGCAACTTCCGACAGCTTCCCGATGAGTCCTTATTTGAGGCATGGGAACGCTATAAGCTTGCAATTGATCGATGTCCCAATCATAACATGCTTCTAGTCACCATCATAGATACTTTCTACAATGGTTTGACTCTCCGTCACCGTGACACGATCAATGCTGCTGCTGGAGGGACCTTTATGAAAAGGACCCCCGAGGAGTGCTATGATCTCATTGAGAACATGACTGCCCACCACAATTTCTGGGATTCCTCAGCTGAGAGGAATGATTCATGTAAATCTGTCAATCCAGCCTCCTCTGAAATAGCTGCTCTCACTAAAAAGATGGATGACTTGTCCACTGCTGTGTTGAGAATGCATCAATCTAATCAGAACATCAATAATCAAGTCAGAGCTGTCAGTCACAGTTGTGAAACATGTGGTGGTCCACATCCTTATAATGAGTGCCCAGCCACCGGTGGCTTCACTCACGAGAACGTATATGCTGCTCAAGGTTCCTACAATACGGGGGGTAATTCTTACCAACCACAGGGGGACCGTAATCTCTTAAGCTATCGTTCCAACAATTTCCTCGGACCACCCGGATTTAATCAGTCTCAAAATCAAAATGGTCAAAACCGGAACCAAAATTTTCATCAAAACCAAAATCGAATGAACCAAGGTTTCAACAACCAAGGGAATTTCAATTCCGGTCATAACCAAGGCTTTCAAAACCAAGGAAATTTTCAAAGAAATCAAGGTCATGGTAATCAGGGTAATTTTCATCAGGGAAACAATTTTCAGGGTAATAACCAACATCATGGGAATTTTCAAAACAATCGGCCTCCAAATGTTCCTAACAATCATACTCAAGCCATTGTTCCTACTGGACCTTCATCTGATGAGTTGCTTAAGCAATTCATGAAGTCCCAAGAAGAAATGAACAAGTTGTTGGTCAATCAGATCTCCGAACTCAAGAAGTCTTTAAATGATCGACCCTCGGGCTCAGGAACACTTCCGAGCAACACGATCGCTAACCCGAGGGGCGATGTTAAGGCGATCACCACCCGCAGTGGAGTTTCATACAAAGGACCCACGGCTCCCGCTACCTCTTCTTCTCAAGTAGCGGAACGTGAACCTGAGGTTACCACGGACACGGTACTTCCTACTAATAACGGAGATACCGATGACGTCCACCCTCAAGTTGTCCCGGTCCCGAAACCCAAATCCAAACCTGGAGTTGTTTTTGAACCTCCAGTTGATCCCGTTGAAAAACAAAATCTCAAACCCTCGATTCCTTATCCATCACGTTTACAAGATCAAAAGCTCCGCGAGAAAGCTAGTCACCAACTGGACAAATTTTTCCAAATTTTTAAAGAATTACATTTTGACATTAGCTTCGCGGATGCTCTTCTTCTGATGCCCAAGTTTGCATCTACGATCAAAAATCTGTTAAATAACAAGGAAAAACTCTTCGAGATGGCAAAAACTCCATTAAACGAGAACTGCTCTGCAGTATTGTTGAAACAGCTTCCCGAAAAGCTGGGAGATCCCGGGAAATTCCTCATTCCATGCATTTTCCCGGGAATGGTTGAATGCTATGCCTTGGCCGATCTTGGTGCAAGCATCAACCTAATGCCTCACTCGGTCTGGAAGAAACTTTCTCTTCCGGCACTCACTCCTACCTGCATGACTCTCGAGCTTGCAGATCGCTCTATATCTCGTCCCCTCGGTATTGCTGAGGACGTATTCGTGAATGTAGGAAAGTTCAATTTTCCGGCAGATTTCGTGATTGTTGACTTCGATGCAGACCCGAGAGTTCCTCTCATTTTAGGGAGGGGATTCCTAAGAACGGGTCGTGCTCTGATCGATGTCTTTGATGAAGAGATCACTCTGCGTGTTGGTAATGAAGCCATCACATTCAACCTTGATCAAACCTCGAGATACTCTTCCAACTATGACTCCGCAGAAATTAACAGAATCGATGTCATCGATATTGCTTCGGAGGAGTATTCTCAGGAATTTCTTGGTTTCACCAATAATTCTTCGAGTGGCAATCCCACTCCTTCTTCTCAACCTATCATTGATAATTCTTTTCCTTCCCTAACTCCGTTTGAGGGAAGTGACTTCATCTTGGAGGAAATAGAGGCCTTTCTCAAGAATGATTCAATTCCCGAGGGAATTGATAATCAAGAGATTGACCCGGACAGGGATATACTTCTCCTTGAGAAGTTATTGAATGAAGATCCCTCCCACCCTCCCGTTCTTCCACAACAACTTCATAACGAGGAAATCAAGTCTGTTGAGAAAACCACTGATTTTCCTGAGGTTGAACTTAAGGACTTACCACCTCATCTCGAGTATGCATTTCTAGAGGGTGATGATAAATTACCCGTCATTATTGCTAAAGACTTAAAAGATGAGGAAAAAGCTGCTCTCATAAAGGTTCTAAAGTCACACAAGCAAGCAATTGCTTGGAAACTCTCCGACATCAAGGGTATTAATCCTGATTTCTGTACCCACAAAATCTTAATGGAGGATGACTTCAAACCAGCAGTTCAACAACAGAGACGGGTTAATCCTAAAATCCACGAGGTTATCAAACAAGAAGTTATCAAACTTCTTGATGCCGGGTTGATTTACCCTATCTCTGACAGTCCTTGGGTTAGCCCAATTCATTGTGTTCCTAAAAAGGGTGGCATTACTGTTGTCACAAATGAAGAAAACGAGTTGATTCCAACTCGATTGGTTACGGGATGGAGAGTATGCATTGACTACCGAAAGTTAAATGATGCCACCCGTAAAGACCATTTTCCTCTACCCTTCATGGACCAGATGCTCGAGAGATTAGCGGGAAACGAGTACTATTGTTTCCTAGACGGTTTCTCGGGTTACTTTCAGATTCCCATTGATCCAAAGGATCAAGAAAAGACTACCTTTACATGCCCATACGGAACTTTTGCCTACAGACGTATGCCTTTCGGCTTATGTAATGCTCCTGGCACGTTCCAACGATGTATGATGGCCATTTTCCACGACATGATCGGGAAAACTATGGAGGTCTTTATGGATGACTTCTCGGTCATTGGGAATTCTTTCCAATCATGCCTCTCCCATTTAGATGACATGCTTAAACGGTGTGAAGACACCAATCTTTGTCTAAATTGGGAGAAGAGCCACTTTATGGTCAAAGAAGGCATTGTCCTTGGCCATAAGATTTCTAAAAACGGGATTGAGGTCGACAGAGCCAAAGTCGATGTCATTGCTAAACTCCCTCATCCCACCACAGTTAAAGGTGTCAGGAGTTTCCTAGGTCATGCCGGATTCTATCGTCGATTCATACAAGATTTTTCTAAAATCGCCCGGCCTATGACACATCTTCTTGAAAAAGATGCTCCTTTCATCTTTTCTCCCGAGTGCATCGAAGCTTTTGAAACTCTCAAGAAAAAGCTTACAGAAGCACCCATCTTAGTTGCCCCCGATTGGGACCTGCCTTTTGAGCTCATGTGCGATGCAAGTGATTTTGCTATAGGCGCGGTCTTGGGGCAACGCAAAACAAAACACTTTCAGCCTATACACTATGCCAGTAAAACTATGAGTGAGGCTCAGAATCATTACACCACCACTGAAAAAGAATTATTAGCCGTGGTGTATGCTTTTGAAAAATTCCGGCCTTACTTAATCCTGACTAAATGCATAGTGTATACGGATCACTCGGCCCTGAAATATCTCTTTGCCAAACAAGATGCAAAGCCGAGATTACTCCGATGGGTTCTCCTCCTGCAAGAATTTGATATCATTATCCGTGATAAAAAAGGAGCTGAGAACCTAGCAGCTGATCATCTATCACGATTAGAAAACCCTCACCAGGATGTGTTCGAGAAAAAGGAAATAAATGAAACATTTCCTCTCGAAACACTCAATGCGGTTTCTTTTCGTGGTGACTCTACTACCCCATGGTTTGCAGACTTTGCAAATTACCATGCGGGTAACTTTGTTGTGAAGGGGATGACGTCCCAACAGAAAAACAAATTCTTTAAAGACGTCAAACATTACTTCTGGGACGACCCCTTCTTGTTCAAAATCTGTGCCGATCAAGTCATCAGGCGGTGTGTCCATGGCCAAGAAGCCTTGGATATTCTTAAAGCTTGTCATGATGGACCCACGGGGGGACATCATAATCCAAACTACACCGCCAAGAAGGTGTTTGATTCGGGTTTCTACTGGCCCACGATCTATAAAGATGCCCAAGAGTTTGTCAAAGCTTGTGACGCTTGTCAGCGTCACGGGAATATTTCAAAGACTAACGAGATGCCTCAAAATGCCATCCAAGTCTGTGAAATCTTTGACGTATGGGGCATTGACTTTATGGGGCCATTTCCATCTTCTCGAGGAAACAAATACATACTCGTGGCTGTTGACTACTTATCCAAATGGGTTGAGGCGAAAGCCTTACCCACCAACGATGCCCGAGTTGTTGTGAAATTTTTAAAATCTCTTTTTGCTAGGTTCGGTACTCCACGTGCCATCATTAGTGATCGTGGTACACACTTCTGCAATGACAAATTTGATAAAGTCATGCAAAAGTACGGTGTAACTCACCGTCTTTCCACTGCGTATCACCCCCAAACAAGTGGGCAGGTGGAGGTAACGAACCGTGGTATTAAAAGGATTCTGGAGAGGACAGTAGGAGAAAATCGTGCCTCTTGGTCGGATAAACTAGATGATGCACTCTGGGCCTTCCGTACAGCTTACAAAACACCCATCGGGTGTACTCCTTACAAGCTTGTATACGGGAAGGCGTGTCATCTGCCGATTGAGCTTGAGCATAAAGCCTACTGGGCCTTGAAACATGCAAACTTCGATCTCCAGACAGCGGGTGATCACCGTAAAGTTCAGCTGAATGAATTAAATGAACTTCGGGATCAGGCATACGAGAACTCTTTGATTTTCAAGGAAAAGACAAAGAAGATTCATGACTCCAAGATCAAAAACCGCGTTTTCAACGTTGGTGATCGAGTCCTTCTTTTCAACTCTAGATTAAAGATCTTCTCGGGCAAACTAAAAACCCGTTGGTCTGGCCCTTTCACTGTGACTAAAGTTTATCCATATGGTACCGTCGAATTGTCTCAAACAGACGGACCAAATTTCAAAGTGAACGGTCACAGGTTGAAGCATTACTTTGGAGAGGACATACCACCCATGGTTGTCCCGGATCTCCAAACTTTCCCCATGAACCAATGAATGCGGGGATCGAGTCAAGCTAGTGACTCGGTGATCAAAAACTAGCATGCCACGGGTATTCACCCGTGTTTCTGACTTCTTTCTACTTTCTACCAAATTAGTGTGGGGGAGATGGCCCCTGCATGTACATATCTTTCAAAAAAAAAAAAAAAAAAAAAAAAAAAAAAAAAAACATTCATCATTCATCATCACTTTAAAAGAAGTGATAGCTTCTATTTAAGAAGCTTTATTCTTGATGGTTCCCACACTTGCCTCAATCTAAAAATTTTTACATCTCAAAGTATCGGCATAATGGCCGGGACTTTGAATATTGAGGACAATATTCAATT
>LBNU01030611.1:70341-90193 GCA_014162995.1 Artemisia annua
TTGGTGATCGAGTCCTTCTTTTCAACTCTCGGTTAAAGATCTTCTCGGGAAAACTCAAAACCCGCTGGACTGGACCATTCACCGTTACTAAAGTTTATCCATATGGTACCATTGAGTTATCTCAACCCGACGGTCCAAATTTCAAAGTGAATGGCCATCGGCTAAAGCACTACTTTGGAGAGGACATACCACCCATGGTTGTCCCGGATCTCCAAACTTTCCCCATGAACCAATGAATACGGGGCTCGAATCAAGCTAGTGACCCGGTGATCAAAAAACTAGCATGCCATGGGTTATCACCCATGTTTCTGACTTCTTTCTACTTTCTACCACCCTAGTGTGGGGGAGATGCCCCTGCATGTACATATCTTTCAAAAAAAAATCATCATCACTTTAAAAGAAGTGATAGCTTCTATTTAAGAAGCTTAATTTTTGATGGTTCCCACACTTGCCTCAATCCTAAGTTTTTACACCTCAAAGTATCGACATAATGGCCGGGACTTTGAATATTGAGGGCAATATTCAATTCTAGTGTGGGGGGGANAGTGTGGGGGAGATGCCCCTGCATGTACATATCTTTCAAAAAAAAATCATCATCACTTTAAAAGAAGTGATAGCTTCTATTTAAGAAGCTTAATTTTTGATGGTTCCCACACTTGCCTCAATCCTAAGTTTTTACACCTCAAAGTATCGACATAATGGCCGGGACTTTGAATATTGAGGGCAATATTCAATTCTAGTGTGGGGGGGGGGGGAATTCTGGCGAATTTGATCACATTTTTACCATCTAAATGCTTTAATTCCCCCGTTTTGGCCAAAAAATTTTTTTGGTGTGAGTGCTTTGCACTAACACGACAAATGGTTATCAGTCCACCATGTCTCATCCACAAAAGGTCTGGCTAATCCGAGAGCAAACGGCTCCCGGTAAAGATATCTCAAATCCATTTACGGCTTGCAATTTGCCAAAAATTATATGGTATTCAGCTCACCATATCTTTGAATTGTGAAGAGTTGGCTAGTCCAGAAGCAAACGGCTTCTGGTAAAGACAAATCAAATCCGTTTACAGCTGCTGATTTGCTCAAAATCATATGGTTATCAGTGTACTATAGTTCTTACTTGAACTGAAACATTTGGCTACTCCAGAAGTAATGGCTTTTGGTAAAGAGACGTCAAATCCATTAAGTTTTCATAAAAGATTGCTAGGGACTAGCAATATTTTAGTGTGGGGGATTGATGAGTGTGTAAATACTCATCATTTTTGTATCATCTGAACTGCCAAAACATCCAAAAACACCCAAATATGCATCAAAATACTGAAAATATCCCAGGGTTGTGTTTTATATGTTTTAGATGCAAAATGTTTGAAAACAAATGAAAAACGAACAAAGTTTGCACAATTGGCAGTTTCAGTCCCTCAACTTTCAAAACTTGTCAAATCTAGTCCCTAAGCATTAATTTTGAAAGAAAAGTCAACCAAAGTCCTTAGAAAATCACAAGTTGTCATAATTAGTCCTTTGATGAAAAGTTTCAAAAGTTTACAAGTTTAGTCCCTGAACTTTGCAAAAGTGTCAAAAATAGCCCCTGGGATTAAAATCTTTTGGAAAATAACAATTATGGTCCTTGTATTGTGAAACATTGGCAAAAATAGTCCTTGGGTGAAAAGTTTGGTGAAATTACATAATTGGTCCCTCAAGTTTCAAAGTTGGCAGAAAAGGTCCCTGGAAATCTCAAAAGTGGAAAAAGTCAACAAAGGTCCTTGTACTATTCACATTTGGCAAAAATTCACCCTTGAAGATACTTTGGAGAGTTGAAAAAATCAGTCCCTAAAAATCCAAAAATACAAATTTGGTCCTTGTTATATCTACAAACCAAACCGGACCCTTTGTATTATAAACCCAAACAAATCACAAACCCAAATCCAAAACAAGCCCAACACTCCCACCCTTGGCCCTTTTCTTTTGCCTGGCCCAACAACACCACAGGCCCACTCCCACCTCCAGTCATAACTAATTCAAAACCCCCCGTTCCCACCTCTCACCCTCCCCCTCCACTTGCAACCTGCAAAACCATCACCTCACCTCTCCCACCATCCACCGCCCAAACCACTCACCCCACCACTCTCACCTAACAAGAGAACCCTCATTAATGCCACCACCCCCTCTTGCTATAAAAAACAGTCAATTTGCAATTTCCATTTTGGCGCCAAATTCAATCCAATGGCTAGGATCAACCAGAGATCATCCAAGGGCTCAGAATGAAGTGGGAAAGACCAAGTGGAACTCCAAGAATCCTAATTCTCATCTATAAAATGGAGAAGAAAAAGAGAAGACGGTGTGTAGATTTTAGTAGCAAAATTAGTGTCGTTTTTCATAAGCTTTGTAATTCTAGTGTAATTTTCAGTTAAAAAAGGTTGTAATCATCTTTATTAGTGTAATTGAATCATATTTCAGTAATCAATTTCAAGTTTCCATCCAGTTTCTACTTTGTGCAATTTCAAAAATCTCAAATTAGTTTAATGTTGTTTGTATCTGTTGTATTGGACTCTTAAGCTCACTTAAGCTCCTAGAAAGCTCATAAAAGCTTTTAGAAACCTTAAAATACAGTCTAGTATCAAAACAAAAAAAAATTCAAAAAAATCAAGAAAATTCAGTGAAAAATAAAAATTTGCAGGTTGAAGGTGATCACAGCTGGAGCACTGTAAATCTTGGATGGCAGTGGGTTAGTGGTTCTGTGGAGAACCTATAGGTGTGTTACTTGGTCCTTGTTCTTGGTTTTTAGCTGGAGTGCAAAGTTGTAAGCATAATTCTCAATTTTTCATTTCACTGTTTTATTGTTCATGTTCTGTTATTTCTTGCTTGATTATGCTTATTTGGTGTTAGTTAGTGATAATCTTGCTTAAAACTAGTAGCTTGTTAATTGAAATTGGTTGTTGCTTAATATTTCAATTTCACTGTCATAATAGCATTAGGAGTAATCTTGGTTATTAGTGGTTTAATCTTGTTGTTCTGTACTCATTTAGGATCATAAGGTCATATTATACTTCTGCAAATCAGTGTCTTAGTATAAAATTTGATTTCTCTTTGGAAACCACATCTTCACAGTTTGTAAGCATTGTTTGGATAATCTGTGTTATCTGTGATCCAGTGTGTTCTTGTTGTTGTTTATGCTTGATACATGTTTCCATAGTCTGATTTAGGCCTGAGATAACACAAAAACCAGTGGTCATTTGTTAAAAAGTCAAAATACCTTTTGATCTCACCTCATTTGTATCTGTTAAGGATTTTGAGTCCAAATCTCATCAAATCACTTCACAAGTAGTTATTCTAGCTTAATTTAGTCTTAATATAGCTTAATATATCATAATCAGTTGATAAATCAAGTTCAAAGTTCACAAAAATCAAGTGTTCATAAAAATCAAAAAGTCAAAAATATCACATCTGTTAAAATGGCAAGTTTTTCTTTGTGATCCATAGGGTTTAAAACAGATTGGAAATCCAAAGTTTTTGTGGATTTATGTTATTTTGTTGCTTGTTTAAACATTTCAGTGGGCCCCAGTGCATGATTCTTGGCTTTTTGGAAAGCCAAGCAACCATTCTTGATAGTCCAGTGCTTATTTTTCATTCCCAAGCTTATTTAATAGGTCTGCACTTAGCTTCTTTTTTGTCCCATTTGACAGTGTATACTGAGTGGTCAGTATACACTGAGAGTTTGGCCACACTTCATAAGCTCACACAGAGCTTATTTGTAAGAGTTAGACTGTGATTTTTGGCTTATTTGAAAGCTCCCCAGGTTGGCTCATTGGTTCAAAAGCTCTTTTGGACCCCTGAGCTCATTTGAGGGCCCCACAAGGCTGATAATCTAGCACCTTAGTCTGTGTGTATCTGTGGTATTTTAGAATTGCTTATTTGCTTGTTTTAGCTTATCCACTGTGCTTTTTCAGTTCCTTTTGCTTAATTTGTGTGCATATAAGTTGTTTGCATCTTATTTACTAGCTTGTGTGTACTGTGTAGCTTTTTAAGTAGCTTTTTCATTATAAAAAATCCAAAAACATAATCTGTGAACAAGATTAGTGTCCAAAGTGCTTAATTTTGAGTTCCATAAAAAGTATTTTCACAAAAGTTGGTTATTTTCATTATATAATCATCTGTCAAAAAGAAAATTCCAAAAATAATCACTTTTAATAAAGTGATAGCTTCTATTTAAGCCATTTGGCTTATTGTTCAAGTTTTTCAAAAAGCAATTTTCATTTTTATAATTTTCATAAGTTCCCTGTCACTTGTAGCATTTATAATAATTTTCTTAGATTTTTATCTATTAATTTAGTATTTATAATAATTAATTTTAGTTAAATTAGTTTTAATTAAAAAAACAAAAAAAGATAATCACTTACTGTTTATTTTTAATCACTAGTATCTTTTTATAATTTTTCTAGTTCTTATTAATTATAAAAGTATTTTTAGAAATAAGTTTCAGAGCTTTTAAATAGTAATTAAGTAAATATTTAATAAAATAGTGTAATAATAGTTTTTATAAACTTTTTATAATTTTTTAAGGTTCCTGTATTAGTTAACTAGTTTTATAAAATATTTCATAATATTCTAAGTCATTTTTAGTATTAATAGTAATTTAAATTAGTTAAATTAGTTTAATTAATATAATTAGTAATTAATTAATATTAAATCCAGAAAAAGACAAAAATATATATTTTCAATTTTTATATTTCTTTTAAGTCATTTTAGATTTTTAGAAATTAATTTTTCAATTTTATAATTTAAATTTGTAATTTAACTCTTTTTAGATTACTTTAAATAGAATTTTTATTAAGTTTTAAATAGTTTTATTTAATAATTAATATTTAAATAATAAAATCATCAAAAAAATTATTTTCTCTTTAATTTAATTTTCTTTTCATTATAAGTTTGTAAAAGTTGCATTTTTACCCCCTGTAGTTTATTTTTGCATATTTCCACTTTCCCAGTTCGCATTTAGGTTTCTAGGATTATTTGCATTTCTGTATTTGTTAATACTGTTCCAATATCATTCGCAATCAGTAGTGTAAAAATCAATCAAAACCTTTATCTGGTTACTATTCCTGAATCACTCATTCCCAAAACGTTTTCAAAATACCATTTCAATCTCGCTGGGACATAACGACCCGGGGATACACTGTGCTTACACCGGATCATAAATTGATCACTCCTCTCTCATAGCTTGACTTAGTTGACCAGGCACACTTGGTTGACTTAGTTGACTGTTTGGGAGAAGTCACACTTATCGAGTCTAGAACCACGAGATTCATCAAAAGATCTCATAGGAACACTTGATACTTCTACACTGGTTGTTCAACATTAAGGACACCAGCTGTAATATTTTGAGTCCTTCGCAAATCTTAGCAATCTGCCAAGAACACTTATGAGGGAATATACGTATGTATTTCCCAGTGATTGAGTGGAAACTCCTGCCAGGGTCAACATCAAACAGCCCTGACAGCAGGTCACTTCGGTAATCTCTCGTGGATTACGCTTAGTGTTCGTGGTGGTGTTTCAAAAGGTCTACAGTCGTGGGGTGATCTCCAGCGACTCACCTAATCGTTGGTGTACTTCGGTATGTCAGTGAAAGCCCTTTCGGGGGCATCCGATTAGGAACGGCCTTGGTAAGGATTAGAGAAAGTCTTCACACTATGTTGTTGACGATTTCGAAGTCCGAACTTGTAAGTGATGGTATGTTTATTACTAACCAAGTTTTATGCAGCTCAACATACCAAACTTATCACCGTCACCACCATCACTCTAGTTCCACATGCTCATACCTACATCTAAAAGGAGAATTCAGACCGATTCAACCATGGAGATTCACTCAACAAAGATGTATGGGCATGTTGGAAAGGCGTTTAACCACCGGAGTCAAAGAAGTTGGCGATTGTTGCTGATTGCTGAAAAGATGCTGATTCATCACCTCAACATCAAATTCAAAGAAATCATGATCATGGAATGGGCTTCAACTATGCTTCCACAACTCTGATGCAGAAGATCATGATCCTAAAAAGTGTGAGCATGCCAATGCAAAATCATTCAAGATCACATGGAGACGTTACTACTCAAAGATGACTTAAAGATACTCATTTGGATGAAGAACTCGAAGTAACGCCAAAGATCATCCAACACATTAAACAAGTCATCTAGAGTCCACTGCTGAAAGCACAAAGTTCATGATAATGAAGAATCAAAGGCTACGAGCTACAAAGATATCGACAAAGATTTAGATGCTAGAGTTCAAAGTTTAATTTCCGGGGTAACCTCCCTTAGGGGGAGATTGTTAGGAATACGTTTTTTATATAGAAGACTCGGTCACCCCGAGTATTGTTTAGCATTATGTAGCTCGTAGTATTTATCTTATTAGTTAGTAATTAGTATAGTTTAAGTAACACCGTGGAGGACGGACGGGTCTTTACCCACTGTACACCCGATCCACAGCTCGTAGGAGAGCGTTTATTGTAACTATATAAAGCCCTTCCCACACATGGCAAGGGTTGGTGCTTCTAATCATTCAACATTATTTTCTTTCACTTTCTCTCTCTAGAACACCCAAACTCTCTCTATCTCTCTCTCCCTAAACTTATTCTTCTTTCTTTCTTTCTTTCTTTAATTCGATCCATAACACAAGTACCACACATGTTATAATCTTTAGTATCTTACATTACATAAGGACATTAAATAAATTGGGATACAATAGGTTTAAAACTCCGGTCTCCCAAATCTTCAGCACCAACAATTTCTCACCAGCAATAGAGACGTTTCATTACCAGGAGATTAGGAATAATAGGAATTAAAGGTACGATTTAGGAATCAAAGGTACGATTTTTTTCTGATAATTTTGTTTTCTGACATTGATTTGTGGAAGATGGAGGATATGATTCAGTGGTGCATGTGTCAAAATTTGTCTGAAAGTGTGTAAGGTTTACAAAATTTTGAGGGTTTTGGTGATTTTGCTGAATTTTAATCATCATCAATAGATAGGTTTGATTCAGGTAATTATTTTTCATCTTTTTTATTTTGGCTGGTTTGTTACTTTCAGATGATTGGATATATTGTTGAAAATTGTGATTTTTTGCTTATCTTTAAGCTAAAAAGGTGTTCGAATTTGCCTGCTTATTTTGGGGTGAAACAACCAACTTTCAATAACTATTTAGATTTGTGCTTATTTTATTGTGGTGTAAAATAAAGGGGTGTATGGGATTATCGAATTAGTAGAAACTTACTTTAAGTTG
The DNA here is from genome assembly GCA_014162995.1 of Artemisia annua. Classification (NCBI taxonomy): domain Eukaryota; kingdom Viridiplantae; phylum Streptophyta; class Magnoliopsida; order Asterales; family Asteraceae; genus Artemisia; species Artemisia annua. The sequence continues at coordinate 77,610 of LBNU01030611.1, forward strand.
TATACTAATATTGAATTAGTAAGCCAAAATTTTGTTTTCTGGAACAGCGAGCCACCAGTGCACAAAGAGCAAACAATACGTGGACATTCAGGTATGTAAATTACATTGTTGTTATTACCCATTTTTAGTTTGAATAAAAACCCTGATAATAATTATCTCGGTTTTTATTTGATTTGAGTTAATAGGTATAAGCCAATTGAAGTTTGAAAAATTGCTCTTGAAGGGTCTTTTCTGAAAACTAGAGATGAAAGATGCAAGGGTTACGTCAAAAAGAAGCTTGCTGAATCAAGGTACTTTCAATGATTTTAGTTTTTGATTTTGATAATGGGTTTGAGTAATTTTAAATTTTATATGGCATTACCATTAAACCAATTTTGCTGAATCAAGGTACTTTCAATGATTTTACCACCCTTGGATTTGTGCTGGATGAGAGGGGGTAAGATTGGCGGATTGGTAATGACTCATTTAACGATCGCATTGTATCGGTATAGGGAAAGTTGCCAGGGATCTGATGTTAGCTCTGTTGTTTATGGCAGCCATCATTATGTTCTTTTTTCGGAAAACGCCAGATCTTCGGCTCATGTTTCTCTCTTTTCTATGTAAGATAGAATATTTATTATGTTTGTATTTACGAATCACTTTATAATCAGTCAACAAAACGGTCTAAAAGAGTAAAGTGCAAACGTTTACGATCTTTAAAAAGTGTCGGCCAGAACTCAATGTTATTGAGTTGATGACCAATGACTAGCTGTTTTCAAGTCATTGTTAAAAAGATTATGAGAATGTTACATGTTAAAGCACATACTTTTAATAATTAAAAAAAAAAAGGAAGAGGTTACTGATCTTACACTAATTGCAGAACTATCCAAACACCCACTTCAAACTGTAACAATTAAAAAAGCCTATCTGCTTGAAAACAAGCAGTTTCTTAATGGGTTTGAGGTCTTCGACCCTTTGCCTCAAGCCCATAAACTATTACCTACCTTGCAATGTTTCATGATGAAGCATCTGATGTTCTTAAAGATGACATCTGTCCATGCTTAGCACATGCCATTAGCTTAAAGAGCTTATTTGTATAGTTATTATATGTCATGAATGTCTATTGTTTAATTTATGATTATTTGTTCCAGGTAAGAAATATATCAAACAATCACCTGAGACGTGAAGAGGCAAAAAGACAGGTTTGGATGTTAGAATATGAAACAACATCTTATTTTCTATTATTATTGATTGAAATATATTTGTATATAGTGTAACCCAAAACACCACTTCGGGACCTTCACCATCAGTTAAAAAACATGTGGAGCTTAGAGTTATGTTAGGGATCATGTTAGGCTATCAAAGCTGAAAGAGAGGATTTGGAGATTGATCTTTCCATTTTGGGAACTATGAATGCTATGTTCGCTGCTCTTTCGAGGTTTGTTTTTCTTCACGTTTAATGATTGTCGCGTGAAACTCTACTATACTAATAGATGATGGATTGCAGTTTGATAAAATGCTTGCAACCGAAAAGCATAGAGATTTTATGCCATTTGTTGGTGGAATACTGTGGATCGGGAGTCTAGCTGAGGAAATTCTTGATTAAGTAAGAGTCTCTTATATTTTTTTCGTTAACCTTTTTGTTTTCTCATTGCATAATGTCACAATGCATGGTCTTATGTTTATTGTCTATGGGGATAAAAAAAACCGGGAAGATTTGGGCAGTGAACACATTTACAGATAGTTTTGTAGAAAGATTAAAATCATATCCTTTTCAGTTCTATTCAAAACTGCAGTTATAGCTTTCTGTTGGTATAAATGTAACAATCATCTATTAGTTCCTTAATATACTTTGATGTAACGTTTGCTGTCAAAACTGGTACAACAGATGATTTCAAAGTGGTTGGTATAATAAGCATTGCTGCATATCGTGGTGGTCTTGACAGTTGACATTAACCCAAATATGGATACGTGGTACTAAAAAGACTAAAATGTGGATACTGCATATTATGTTTAAACCATTAGTATTTTGATGACATTAGCTTTTTCATACTATTCAGAAAATATGATTTCAACAATGTCACCAATTTTCATTACTCAAGATGACGAATGTTTGTGGAGTCATTTTGCATTCATCGAGTATAATTGTATAAATTGGTTTTTTGATTATCTGTAGGTGCACACATCTTGGTCAGTTTGAACGATTGGGCGGTGAACAAAGTGCGGCTCAACTTCCCGGAGATTACGTTTCAATTGGTCACAATTCCAATGGCTTCGGTGTAATGTGTATGCAAGGTATTAACTTATAGTCTTATATTACCTTCAACAAATCATTAAAAGCGGTTTCATTATTAATAGTGTTTATGTGTTTATATTAGCTGTTTGAAATAAGCAACACCTTATTCTGCTTGCGAATAATCAGATATAACCAGTTTGGATATGCAATCCAAACACCCCTAACAGCTGCTTATATATTGATCAAAACATAATAACAAACAATTCCATTAGCCAATCCCAAACACCCCTTATTATAAATAGAACTCCGTATCCCTCAAAATATAAGTCGTGACTTAGTTCTGTGTTTTGTTGGAAAGTAAAGTTTTATATTTCAAAAGTAACAACCAGAATAATGTTCTATTCAATTTGATGTGCTTTTCAATAATGTTTATTATATTGCAACAAAATAAGATAATCAGAAGCAATTGGAAATTTTACAGTTATTTTGATAACCCTTTTAATGATGATTACATATTTAGTTTTCTGAGGTTGATTATGACTCTTTTAACCATGTGTACTGAAAAGTCATAATCACTTTAATCAAAAAACTAAACTTCTATATAATCGCTCAAAACTGATTTGACAGGGGATACAGAGTAACTAATATGACAAGGTTATATAAAAAAAATTAAGACCCTCTTTTAGATTCCTTTCGGCTAGAGAGAGTGTAGTTGCTATCTGGTGGTAAAGTGAAACTACGAAGTGTTTTGCTTTAGTAATTTTCTGGCTAAGAATAGGTATTTTCGTAGTCACCATTATTGGATGGTATATTGAACAGTGATAATTGGTCACACTTTTACTAAGTTACATGTTAGTCAAAGTAGTGAACTAGAGGGTTCTAAGAATCCTACTTAGTAGTTGAAGCTTATGGTAATTACACAATGAATTTATCGTTACCTTTATGATATGCAGAAGTTAACCCATTAGTTTTTCTTTGATGTAGATGCATGGTTTCAAGTCGGTTTTGTTCTTACGACTGCTATCAACAGTGCATATGTGCTTGGATATTCGGGTGCAGTCATGGTTCCTCTTGGTAGGGTAGGTGGAGTAGTCGGTTTAATCTTAGCTACAGCCATATCACTCTACGCAAACGCCCTCATTGCACAACTTTACGAGTTTGGTGGGAAGAGGCATATGCGACATTTGAATTCATGTCGTGTATATTATGTTAGAAATATCGATCACTGGATCATTGAATGTAGTTTTGAGATACGTTGGTGGATTGCAATATTGAATGAAAGAGATGTTTATACAGGTTGTTTTTTAGGGTGTCCATAATCGATGTGTCGATCCGTCACCAAACTTAAAATTCATATTTAAAATCCTTGCATTGTCCATCACATGGGCTATGGCATTTTTGTTGTTCTTCTTTAAAAATATTAGTTACTATGATGAGTTGAAGAGCCTTTTAATTTTGAGCTTATAAACTTGCCTTACATAAATGGGAGAGCAACATCAACGATTTGATGGTACACATGATGATGAGTGAAGATTAAGAGTATATACAGAAGAAATCAACGTGTCAACATAACCCGAACACTTTTTACCCGAAATACAACTATGCTAATCAAGGTGAACAAAGCCCGTTCATCGCACGGGCCATGCTGTCTCATTTAAATAAAATAAAGAAGACATAAATATGTATTAACTCTCTATCATTAATACTCTTGTTTTAGTATATTTATTGTAGTTTTTATCGTTTAAGAGTTAAGACAATAAATTTCAACTTCTGAAGTAAATGATAAATATGTTTCATGAAATGAGAAAAAGTGTATAGCAACAAAAATTCCAACATGCGCATCGTTGCGGAGTGCAAGCAAAATGAAATGCCCCTTTCCCGATTGACCAAAATTAAAGAAATGAAAAATTGCCAAAATGACATGACTATAACCGACCTTCTATTACTCTTTAAGTAATCTGATAAAACTCTGTTAAAAACCAACTTCTAAAATTATTTTAAACAAAAATTAGACACACTTATCTTTGAAACGGTAGGTGGCACGACCTCTAACAAGCTATGGTTGATTTTATACAATATAAACAAAATTTTAGGATTCACTCTAGAAGTTGTATTATTCTAGGTCTCGTCCTGTAATAAGTTTATGTACTTTGTATATTAGTAGCGGGTAGAAATGTATTAAATAACCACCAAAGTAGCCCGACCCATTAAGGCCCAACGGCTACCTCACTTCTACTCCTACCTAGCTGCTACTCCTAAGTTGTTTGTGAGTCCCGGTCAAGTGTCATTAGGTCTTTAGTGTTTTTTTTTTCTAAGTTTGTCTTAAAAATAGAAAAACAAATGTCTGAGCTGCTTCTTTATCAGCTCAGTTTTACAGCTTATTTTTAGTCAAAATTGTCTAAAATTTGGTTTACTAGTTCTTTAGTTGCTAGTTTATGTTGTCTTAAAATTTCAACTTATTTCAAAAAGTTTTGAAAGCTTATTTTTAACTTAGAAAGTAGGGTCTAGGTCCAAAACTGAGTCAGCTTTTGTTAAGGAATCAAAGTGTCTAATCAATCTGCTTATCAGCTTAATTTAAGCTTATTTACTAGTTCAAAATGTTTGATTTTCATTTTTCAAGTTCATTTGTTACTTAGCTATGTTGTTTTCATGATTTCATAGATTTGCTTATTGGTCTTGAAGCTGATTGGTATATCAGGTTTGCTTATTTGTTCTTATCTTGCTTAATGCCCATATAGGGCTGCTTATTTAGAATTAGATTGGCTTTTTTAAGTTACACTCTCGGTTCTAGTAGCTTATTAGGTCTTGGTACAAGCTTATAGAAGCTTGTGCACAAGTTTTTATTAGGATTGTTTGGATTTTGCCCTTTTTGCTTAACCGTTGGCTCTTAAGTTCTTATTCTCCTCTTATTAATTGTTCTTAAGTGCTAATTTTGAGAGTGTAGTTGCTTAAATAAGGGCACACAAGCTTATAGAAACTTGTGTGAGCTTATTCCATAATAGCCTTAACTTTTGAGTTCTTTTTCACCATAGTTCAGCTAATTTAGCTTTTTATCATCTTATTTCAAGTTTTCTAATTATTTTCTTTCACAAAAAGTTTCTATTTTTAGCTTATTAAAAAGTTTTCATAAAAAGTTTTTCAAAAAAAAAATGAAGGAAGGCCACAGGATTCAAACCTNTGTAGTTTATATAGTCGTTATTAATCCGCACCAGAGTGTAAAATGAACCAATAAAATTTTCAAATTTCTGGTATATATATAATGTTCAGAAATAAGATAAATATATGTATATAGCACAAAATCACAACGTACGCATCGATGTTCGGAAGTAGCAATGACAATGAATGGTAATATCACCCCTTTTCCTAAGATTATGACAAAAAATTAAGAAAATGAAAAATTGCGAAAATGACATAGACTATAAAACGATACCGTTATATATCTATTCTTACTTTAAGTAAAATCTGATAAAATAACTGTATAAAACCAACTTCTAAAATTATAATTTAACAAAATTAGATCAACACTGTAATTTTGAGATACAGTAGTGGCACGACCTCTAACAAGCTAATGGTAGATATTTTATACCAATCATATAAAACAAAATTTAGGATTATACTCTAAGAAGTGTTTACAATCCTATTCTAGGTCTGTCCTGTATATTAATAATGTTTATATTTATAATACTTTAGTATTATAGTACGGGTAGATAATTATATTATAAAATACATTCACACAAAGTTATACCCTAGACCTAATTAAGGCCCAACGGCTAACCTATCACTTCTACTCCTAACCTAGTCTGCTACTCCTTATAGAAATTGTTTGTGATCCCGTATCAAGTAGTACGATAGTGATGAGAGAGTGCCAGACCAATATACTGTTCAATAGTTGTTCGCTTTTCTTCTTAATCTCTGAAAAAAAGTTCCCTGAAATTTTAAAAAGAAAAGAAAAACATCAAATGTCTCTAACATACTTCATTATTGTCCTACCAGAGAATATATGTATACACAGCTATTTTTAGTCAGAATTGTCTAAATTGGTTCCCTGAGCGTGCATCTTTTATTTCCCCATAATCGAATTGTCTTGAGAAGTGGTTATAAATGTTTCTGTTAAATATTTCACGTTTCTGATTTTCAGATGAAATCAGGGTGTTGATATAGAGCTATTTTTTAATCGATATAGGATAGAAGATAAGGGGTCGAAATAGGTCCAAAAATACTTTGAGATGCATGCTTAATATATGATAAATAAACACATAAAGACTTATAAAATTCATGCATTATCTAGTATTAATTTTAAACGACTTAATTATTACTAGTTCAAAACTTTATCTTAAGATTATTTCATTTAATTAACAAATAGTGTCATTTAAGAACATCATAAAACCTATAAAACGTCGCCACGTTTCATGATTGTATAAGGAGATATTAGCTTAATATTGGACGATGCCCTTTATAAACGACCTAATAGATTGCTGGAAAATTAATCCACTAAAAACTGGTAGATATAGCTTGTTTTGTTATCTTATTCTTTTGCTTCTCATACACGATCTCTATTAAGTGGCTGACTCAAATATATTATAATTTATAAGAAAAAGAAGAATTAAATTTTTTGGTTCTTTATTATAATTTAATCCAATTACTTATCTGAGAGTCTAAAGTATGACTTTTTATCATTTAATATGAGATTCAATTGGTATACAAAAAAACTAAGCAATATATGATGAAAAAATCTGAAAACTGTCTTTGTGAAAATTGACCTATCCATAGTATTATATGACAATAGCTAGTGAGAAATAAGTTAAGAAATAAGGTCTCTAGCCTTGGTGATTTGCCCTTTTGATATAAGCTTTTGCGAATAACCGAAGTTCTACTTTCAATCTGTTTAGAGTTCTAATTCTCCTTTATCCTTTAATAAATGGATAATCAAGAAGGTTATAAGACTGTACTAAAAGTTATATTTTGCATGAGGAGTATGTAAGACTGTAATTCCTATGCGGCCTGCTAAATTGAGTAGGGAGTGTCAACGTGTGTGTGTGGGGCTTGGGATTTTTCCTTGGGGTGGGGGGGGGGGGGGAGGTTCACAGGCCTTTTGAATCGGCGATTAATCGGCCTTGTAGGCCTTGTTTTGCAACACTGTATATATATATATATATATATATATATATCACATCACACCATTCGGTCATGTTTGTATAATTGCGCTAAGATCATGACACAGAAGCCTTAATGTATGTATGTTTGACCAGCACATTCGGTCTTGTTGCCCCTGTAGGTGCTTTGTCAAACACCTAGAGTTCAATGAAATGCGCTTGTTTAACCAGCACATTCGGTCAAGTGAGGGATACCAACACCCGGACGGGGGATTCAACCCAATAGATCTATTCAAAACATTCGCGCTTGCTACATAATTAACGGTTCATAATAGTGGGGACTTCATGGCAAATGCGGTAACTTAGGCGATACGTAAAAGTTTAAGTACTTGTATCCTTAAGTAAAAGCAAGCAATGTATTCTCACCCCCAAAGTATTTCAAAACGAGTATAAACTAGTAAAATGGGCTATGAAACTCACCTCGAGAAAGTAATGAATACAAGAAAGTATAACGTAGTTCAACGACAAGTAATCCTAACGCAACCTAGATAATAAGTCGTTTTAGAAACTGTGGGAAACTAGAAGGGGGGTTGAATAGTTTACCGACTCGTTTTAAATAGTTATAAAAACTTTCTCTTTGAAAAACTTAGATTCAATTGTAGGTGAAATCAACCAACACCAATATGAACACAACACAATACTAACACTAATATGTAATAAGTAAGTAAAGAGAAGAGATGGAAAGATCAAACCAAGACAACGAGATTTATAGTGGTTCGGTCATGAAGCTCTTCTTCGCCATGCTCCACTCCCCGAGTATCCGACTCGAGAGTTATAACACTATATCAACAAGACTCCCTTCAGGCGGAGAAAACCGTACACTATTTCTTACGTTATTTTCCGACACTAAGCTAGATGTCGAGTACTAATCTTAGCTAGTACCAATCTACCACGATCCACTTGATCCTTACTTCACTCGAGATCTACACTATCCTCACACTCTATACTAGATCCACACGATCCTCACACTTTACACTAGATCCACGCAATCCTCACACTTTACACTAGATCCACACGATCCTCACACAATCTACACGATCTTTACAAGATCCACACAATCCTCACAATCTACTCTTGATCCACTTGATCAATACTAAGTCACTTAACACACAAGAGATCCTCAAGATCACAATGATCAACACAACAACTAAGAAATACTAAAACACTTGATGTATGTCAAGATACAATCAAGTTGACAACTAGTAATGCAAGTGCACTACTCTATGACACCAACACCTTGTATCTTCTTGATACTTTGTGTTCTTCTCTTTCTAGTAGAGGTATGTAGATGATTCTTGGTTGGATGGAAGAATCACTCTTTAAACAAAAGAAAACTAACTAATGATCAAAAGAGAGTTTAGATGATTGAGGATATAACTACAGAAAATTAAGTGTGTGAAAGGATAGCCAAAATCTTGGAAATGAAGTGGTATTTATAGAATCTGAGAATTTGGCCGTTATAGAGGGACGGCACCACTAATTGTCACACGGTACCACTAAATTTAGTGGTACCGTGGTACCGTGCCAGACAAAAAAGCTCCAATTTTTTGTCTTTAGTGGTGAAATTTTATTTGGGGGAGTTTGGAGCTGGTTTGGGTAAAAACTAGCTGTTGGGGAATTTTCAAAATGAATTTTCCTTAATAAAACAATTCTTTATAATTCAAAAATAATTTGTAAAATGTATTTTTGAAAAGAAAGTTTTGTCAAGCTAAAAATGTAAAGTTCTAAACACAAATTCACTTCTTTGATCATTGGTCAAGTTGTAAATTTGTTTGTTCATACCTAGAGTGATTGACGTAGAAGTCGGATATATCGACTAAAAATTTGTTTACGTTAGTTTTGACGTAAGATGTTTTCACATTTTGTTATCATCAAAACATAGAGATATCAAAAGATGAGAATAAAGTTTTTAGACATTATTTGCATCAACAATCTCCCCCTTTTTGATGATGAAAAAACATAAACTCATTTTATGTGAAAAAGTAGTTTCGACAAGTTTTTAGTATGAGTTTATATCCCACTTCTCTCCCTTTTTGTCGAAGCAAAAAGACTTGCAAAGCTCCCCCTTGATATATACTCCCCCTCATTTGGAGCATACCAAGGAATCGAGCAATGGTTATTGCTACAAAACAAGATTAGATGACATATATACAATAATACAATATCTAACAAGTAGCAATTTAGACAAATATCCAGCCATACAACAAAGAGGCTAAGTAGCCAATAAAAGAGTAATCCAACCAAAAGGAAATAAAGAGATGAAACAAGCCCATGCATTCATTCATAAGAAAACATCATACATAAAGTATGATTACAATAACTAGAATAGTAAACAATTACAAGAAACATGTGACATTCTCAAGTGAAGTTGAGGTCCTAAGAATTGCTTCTTGACTACTCAAAAGGGTTCCTAAGGTTTTTATTGTTGATGACTAAACATAAAGGTTTAATTGCTTGGGCTATTGGTTGGAGGAGGTGGTGGTATGATGGGTCCTTGAGGTGGTGTCAAGAGATGCTCAAGGTAGGAGAACATAAAGTTCATTTCATCTTTGAGGTGGAGGATGAGGTTTCGTTTGTGATCACAACATGGGCAAGATAAGCTATGTGGTTCAAGTGGGTAGATGATAGGATGGCCCATGATTGGTTGTGGTGATGGAGATGCGGAATGTGATGGAGATGAGTAGACAAGTTCAATAGGAGTTGTGAATGATAGAGTTAATGGTTGAAGTGGGCTAGATGGTAGGGAGAGTGGTGTTATCCTAAATGTGGATGATGAGGTTGATGTTGCCCTAGTGGAATTGGTTTTGGAAGGAGCATATGGTGTGGAGATGGATGAGGTTGAGTTGTCAGATAGTGGTGTATGAGGTTCTTCTTCATCATCAAGAGGTAGGTTAATAAGAAGCACTTCACTAGATGGTTTGATGTTAAGCCTTGGTTTCTTGGCTTTGTGTGATGTGGTGGCTATGGTGGAAGACATTGTGAAGTGTTTGGTTGATTTGTGATTGTGAGCAAGGAGGTTACAAGATAAGAGCTTAAATAGTTACATTCAAGCATGCATTGGTGGTAGGGAAGTGTGTTTAGGGAAGTGGAATTGTAGGAATCAGCTCAAGAGTGCAGAATTCTAAAGGAAAAGAGGTCAAAAAGCAAAGGTGAATAGTGAAAATCGTATTCCCAGGGTACGGTACCACTAAGTACCCCATGGTACCACTAAATTTAGTGGTGTCGTGCCCTATTTAGTGGTGCCGTGACCTGGTGGTGACGAATTTTCCAATTCTGCAGATTTTAGACTTCCTAAATGGGTAATTCTAGGGGAACTCTTTGCAGCAAATCCCATTACCTCAATCCACTGAAGAAAAATCACATAGTTTTCATAACCATACACATAACTAGCAATATACACAAACATGTGAAGATCTATGTTTAGCCTACTATTAATCATGCATGTGACCATCTAGGAATTGTGACTTATAATAAACATAATATAGGAAGATCATCTAGAAGAAAGCATTCACTTAAATGGCAATAATTAATCAAGCATAACCAAGAATTAACCAAGATAAATTCTTGATTAAAGACCAAGTTTGGGTGGTAAAACGATAAGACACACCCAAAAATTACCTAATTAAGTGTAATATTAAATGTACAATGGTAATAAAGTCTTATATTAGTTAGTCTAATAATAATGATTAGATAATGTTTTTGTCTTCTTGATCTCCCCAACCTTTTAATAGCCCTTCCAAAACTTTTAAGCGTCTTTCTGATTGCCTTGAATCCACCAATGGTTTGCTCGTGCATTGACACTTGTCTATTATACATCATCGTTTGCCTTTTCATAACATTTTCTAAATTTGTGCTTCTATAGTCGAGATCGGATGTTGTTCTAAAGTCGGATGTATTAAGGTCTCGAAAGTAAGCGTCAGGTGAAGGAGTACGAGCACGAGATATTCCTTCTCCATCATCATCTTCATTCATGGGACGTGAAGATGACCCATGATGAAAGGATGAGGAGGAAAAGGTAGCGTCAGAGGTGGATTTACGACAACGTGGTAACCCTTTGTCACTACGTTGCTTTGTGCGACGTTGTGGTCTACCAAGAGGTTTCATGATGGGATCGACGAGGGAATAGTAGATAGTTTCAAGATGTGGGAACTGGATCATGACCCATCGATTGAGATGTGTAAGCAGCATGCCATATGGCATTATTTTATCGGACCGACTATGGATATCAGCCATTCTTTTCGCCATATAGTATGCGAGGTTGTAAGAAACCTCGTTACTTAGACAGAAAAGCATGTGGGCTAAAAAAACATAAATTGTACTTTAAAGTTCTCATAAAGTACATATGCGTCAGTCGTCCAAATAATAGTATGAACCACTTGAATATAAAATTGTTTTTTTTTTGTAAAAGACAAAAAGGAGTCACTCAAAGTACATATGCTTAGGTCTCTCAAAATCAAAACTGAAAAAGTACTGCAAAAGTCCCTTACAAAAAAAATCTCTCAAAGTACAATCATGGGACACTTGTCATATTGTTATTTGAGCCACTAGTCGCTCAAGTTGCCTAGGGCATTTAGAGAAGTCTTTTTTTTTTTTTTTTTTTTCGTCTAGAAAAGGTACACACTTTGTGCGACTAGGGCATTTAGAGAATTTGCTCAATGATTTTTGGATGTTTGATGTTGGACTGCATGTGTAGTGCATAATTTTTTATTTCTTTGATATGTTATGAATAATGGTTTGATGGTTCTCGAATTCAATGGTGTACATAATTAGGCATATAGTGAATTATAGATGTAAACAATACGTACCCTTCTTCTTCTTCTTCTTCTTCTTCTTCTTCTTTGCTCGATTTGGCTTATGAAGAGTACCGGCTTCTCTCACACTATGACTTATGAACAATACTTTTGTTTCACAATATAGTTGGCTTAAATAACAATAAACTCCTTTTTTAATTAACAACCTTATGAACATTAAACTCTCTCACATTTTCTCCCATGAACGTATATTTGTATAATAGTAATAAAGACAATAAAATTTGCGACAAATGTTTCAAAAATGTATTATTCTTGACATCATTTGTTTTTATAGGTAGCGAACAATTTTTTTTTCTTTTTTTTTTTTTTTTTTTTTTTTTTTTACTTTTTTTTTTTTTTATATTTCACATTTTTTTTTTTTTTTTTTTTTTTTTATTTTTTTTTTTATATTATATTTTTATTTTA
>LBNU01030611.1:102261-122072 GCA_014162995.1 Artemisia annua
TAATTATTTAAATAATTATATTAAACCTATTATAAGATTGATTTTTCTATTATCTTTAATGTGATTCATAAAATTAACAGTCTTAAACAAGGTGAATTGTCTGTGCCATATTACTATCATAAATTGAATTCTCTATGGAGAGAATTTGACACCTTAACTTTGTTACCTACTTGTACTTGTGCTGCTCATGAAGGTGTTTTGAAACATAATCAACTTGTTAGACTTATGCAGTTTCTTATGGGCTTAAATGAAGTATATCAACCAATTAGAAGCAATATTTTGGCTAGGGACCCTTTACCAGATGTAAAAGAGGCTTTTAATGTGATCTCTAGGGAGGAGTCTCATAGAGGACTCCACCTAAGTTCTGGTTCTAACAGCAAGGTCCAACCTGCTGCTTTTGTTACTAAGACCAATAATAATTCAAACTCTAATAATAACTTTGTTAGAAGAAATGGTAATGGTAACAGTAATAATGGTAATGGTAATAGGGGACCTAATCCTAATCTGATTTGCAAACATTAAAATGCAGCTTTTAAACAAATGTTACATAGGGGTGACTATGTTTTTTTATATGTACTACTAACGTACCATATATCATCCAATTTCTTCTGTCAGACCCTTCAACCATAAAATCTGTGACCACATGAACACATTCTGGTTCATATTGAAATTGCCATATTCTTCTGCCTTTGTTGTAGAGATTACAACACTTGGCTTCATAATGGTTCCCTTCCTCTGTTCTTGCACTGCTTAAACACATGGCCTCTTTCTTTGCATATATAGCAACGTGCACGCCTCATCTTCTTTGATAGACCACTGCTTTCACCCAATTGTTTATAATTTCTACCAATTGGTGTTTTTGTGGTTTTCAGTGTATTATAGGACATGATTTCTTCAACCTTTTCTTTGAGTAACTGCTTTCCTTCAGGGGAAATGTGTTTTTTGTATTTGGCCAGAGTGGGGTGTTTGGGATTGTGTGGTTTTGAGTATGGTATTTTTCTGTGGTGTTTTGCCTTCCAATTTAACTTGCTTCCTCTTAGAATCAGAACATGGGCTCTGATACCAATGTTGGGAACGTTTCACAGGTTTGGAATGAAGCAAGTTTTCTTCTATGTAATCGTTTGTGTTAACCATTTGTTTGAGTAAAACTGTATATGAAATATGTATGAAATATTGTGAAGAGAAAATGAATGAAACAGTAAATATAAACTTGATATATTATTAAACGATTTCATGTCTTTAAATACTATGTGAAAAGACACATCTGTACTATTCTAAACGTTGTGTCTTTTCACTAATAACCGTCTTTAACTAAATTAACTGCCATCTAATAAGGCCTGTTTGGGTTAGTAGAATTTGACCCAAAACTAATACTGTCTTGACCCATTATGACCCACACTTACAATACATAATAAAACTAAACTAAGATTGTCTAAACAAACATTAAAGCATTACAACAGTTGAATTTAGGATTCACATGAGCCACTTTTGACATATTTCTGTGTTTTAGCAAAGTTTCAAATTTGATGTGTTAAACTTAAAATAATCTATATCGATCTGTCCCCATGTTAATTTTGTAGATTGACAAGTCTATTTTCAACATAACATTTCTTCAGGTGATAATATTCGTCACTCGAAGATTAGCAATAAAAGAGAGAGTGGTCAAGATTATCCCAAAGATTTCAAGAGAGTCAAAACAGAAGATAATGATGGAACCTTCTACACAGGAAAATCAGATAAAAAAGAAGGTATGGAGAAAAGAAAAAAAAATGGACCAACTTGATGGAACTGGAAAAAATATGAAAGAAACGAGTAAAAGTAGCCATAGGAAGGAAAAGAAAGCAAGGTGTTGAAGTCATTTGATGGAGTCCCCGCAAGCAAAAGTAAGAACCCTGAAGACATGAAACTGAAAAACATTTATACGGTCATGGCTGCTACTTCAAGCTCTTCAAAGGTTTCGGGTTCTCTTAGAATGAAAGCTAAAAACGAAGAAGCTAAACACGGCTAAAGAGATGGCTGACTAATAAGTGGTCCCAACAATGATCATACAATACTCAGTTTAAGTATAAATTCGGGTTATGTTTTCTTTCTAATGAGTCATTTGGGTAAAAAAAAAAAACTAAAAATAGTAGCTTAAGAAGAAGCTGTCGATCGTGTCCAAAGTTGCCCAACGTGTAACTTCTTTCATAATCCAGAGAAATAGAATGATCGGGCCCTAAACTACATTCAAAGCAAAATAGCAACTAAGGGGCAAGGTGGCTGCATACTGAAATTCTGTAAACCATAGACTCGGGTTTGCCAAGCTTTTTGACGAGCTGGCTCATGTCACCTTACACCCTTATCTATAACAGGGTCCTTATTTAAAATGGTTGATTCAAGTGATGCTTTGTCTACAACAGGGCAAATATATCAAAGCGGGTCAAAAATCATTCAAGTGTATTTTTAATGGCTGCAAAATCTTAACTATCAGTGAAATTGTGTGTAGCTAAAATGTATCTATACCTTTGACTAATGGGGTGTTTGGAAATGGCTTATTTTTCGGGTTCATGAGCTTATTTGGGTTTAGAAAAACTCATAAGCCCCCACTTTTGTCGGCTTATGAAGAAGAGCTTATGGGCTTCATAAGTTCAGCTTCACAAGGTCATAAGCCGAAAATGTTGAGCTTATAAGCTTTTCCATATCCAAATAAGCCCATAAGCCCAAAAAATAAGCTAACCTAAACTACACCCTAAAAAGCATCAATAAGATATAAACAGGTGTCCAGAATTGCTTATTCTTCAGGTTTATCACCATTGCAGCCTATGAAGCAAGGACTTAAAGCAACCCACATCAGAATTACAAAACAACCCACATCAAATGTATCAAAACAAAGAAACTCATATCAAATGTATCAAAACAAAGCAACCCATATCAAATGTATCAAAACAAAACAAAAAGCATAACTTAAGGTGGTGAAGATGGCGGCTATAGGTGGAGATGACGGTGGCTATAGGTGGAGAAGAAGGCGGCGTAGAGGTGGAGAAGAAGGCGGCGGTGAGAGGTGGCCGGCCGAGGCTGGAGGTGGCTGGCGGCGGGGTGAAGGTGAAGAAAGTAAGGTTTTGATGAATGGGGTAAAGGCTGGGTAAGAGATAATCAGACTTGTTCACCCATCTTACCGAGTCAGACTTATTACATCTTACCACGTCTAACTTGTCATGAAAAAACAAACAACAAAAACATCTGACTGCGTATGACTGGTAAGACGTCAGAGGCAATCAGCCATATTTTTGTAAAAACAAACACACCCTAAATGTTTGTGAAAACTATATGGAGAGAAGTGTGTTTACTTAGATTTCCTTACTCCCTAACTATCTTTAACCAATTGATTAGTGTGTATTAATTGCGTGGATGACGGATTGTATTCCTTAATAACGGTCGTGGGGGTGTGTACGGACTTCCCCAACTCTATAAGCTCCTACTTCACTCCTATGTCGAGACGGCTAAGAAGCTCCTAACATGGGATCACTAGAATTCGCTCATGCATTAAATACAATCAAATAACCTTAGTACACCTTGGTTCATGTTTCTTAGGACGTTCAAGCATGTTACCAATTGGAAGTCTGCCAGTTTTCTTAAGCCTAACATCGATAAACATTCATCCAATACAATAATAACACACCATTCAATCAATAATCAATAGTTAGGTTTCATTAGATCTAAGCAAACACCATTCAATCAATAATCAATAGTTAGGTTTCATTAGATCTAAGCAAACACCAAGAAAACCTAGCCTAGCATGTTAAACAAAAGAGAAGAACAAGATAGAATCAAACAACACATAGACATATTGAATGATTAATTGATTACTTATCTTCAATGTAACATGGAAGATCTCAAGGTAAAAAACCTTGAAAAAGCTGCTAAAATTCATCTAGGGTTTCTCCAAAAAAAGTTCTACACTAATGACTAAAAATTATGAGAATATATATAGAAAATCAGATCTGACGGCGTCACGTTATAGCCTTGACGCCGTCACCTCGCCGTGATTAGGGTTTCTTGATGGCCTTCTTGACGCCGTCCCCCTTTAATCTCCCAAAATCCATTCTGGCCTATCAAGGCTTGACGGCGTCACATCCAAGCTTGACGCCGTCTGGAGTACTATTCCAACAGATTTTAGCACTTTGTCGAATTCTTCACTTTAATGCTCCAAAAATGTCCAAAATGTTTCCTTTTCCAGAATTTCTCTCTAAAGTACCTAAAATGCCAAAAGGAACGATTTAGGGCAATAAATGATCAAATAAATATGATTTAGGGCTTAAACAACCCCCGAAAAGCGGTACACTTTTCGCCTTATCAGTATTCATTGGTCGTGAAGGAAGGTTTTACATTCCAGACCATTTGTTGTCAATGATTGAGGAATTTTCTATTTGGAATTCGTATCCATGGGGTGAGTATATGTGGGCATGCTTGTACAAAAGAATGGTGAATGTTGTACAGAAGCATATCGCTGTTGAAGCCTAAGCATATCGCTGTTGAAGCCAAAAAGGCTGAAGCAAGCAAGGGTCAAGCAAACAATGATAATGAGGCTGAAGCACATGATGAGTCTAAAGCAAAGAAGGTGGTAAAAAAATCCCCAAAGAAAGAGCAAACTTACAATTTGTATGGCTTTGTATGGGCACTCAAGGTGAGAAATGCATAACATAGTTTGTTGTGTATGATTGCTTATAGCATGTTTATTAGTATTAGTATAGTTAATGTAGTTAAATTATTGTGTTTAAATAAGTTAGTTAGCTTAAATCTCATTTAAAACCCTAATAACTAAATAGAGTCTGTTATATAGTAGTGTTTGGATATAGGTGTAATTCTGTGTTAAAGCTTATATTAAATTTGGATATAGCAGTGTTTGGATAGCTTACAAATGGTTCCTATAGACTAGTTATAACATAAATTTTACAAGTTTAAACACCATTTAATTCATTTAGTAGAAATCAAATGAGTTTTGACATTCAAAGTTAAGATAGAATGGGAGTGTTTGGCATAAGGTTGGTTAGATCCTGTTTGCTAGGGTCTTAAGTGAGCTTCTCTGTTCACTTTAGCTTTTCCTTGTTTGTTTTAGCTTAAGTATACTTGGTATTGCTTAAATTACTCCTTTTTTCAAGTTTTATAAGTTTATTGTTTTATAAGGTATTGCTTAAACTGCATAAGTAGGATTTGTAGTGATATATGTTAGAAGCTGATTATTATCATTTGTTTAGGTATCATGTTAGATAAATAACTTAGATGAAGCTTTAGATTGGTTGTTTCTTGCTTATTTCTCAAAAAGTTAGTATAAACAGGTTTTAAAGGGGTGTTTGGTTATACTTGCAAGTCTTTGTTCAAGCTGCTTCTGGTTGTTTAATTTAGCTCCGATAGTATTCATTAGGTGGTTATAGGTTTGTTTAGTCATAAAAAGCATAGCTCATTAAGTAAAAAGTCAATATCTCATTTTTTTGGAACATTAGTCAATATCTCATTTGATCTTAATCGCTGCATACACTGTTAAGAAAATTGGATGCATAATCATACAAACAGATGCGTAAGTAGGTATTTTAGCTAAATTCAGTCTTATTATAGCATTATACATCATTTTCAGTCATATAGATTCCATCAAATCTCATAAAAGTCAAACTTAGAAAAAAAACTGAAAAGTCAAAACCAGTTTGATTTTTATTTGTATAAGCTAATATAGAGCACCTCATTGTGTGATATCTATTTCTACAGCTAGCTTATAGAATCAGCTTCTTATATTTGTGCTTAAGTTGCATTTTGTCATATTAGTGGTTAAATAGTAGCTTAATTGTTGACTGCAATATACTCCTTCAGACTGCGTAAGTCTCATTCAATGTATTTAACCTTGTTTAGATGCCCTTAGGGTATTGTAATCTTGTTGTGTCTCTGTGGGATCTTAGCATTTTTTGGTTTCCCTTGTTCCTTTTTCAGATATGGATTTTGGAAACATTCCCTAACAGCATGCAGTGGTGGAGCAAAGATTCTACAAAGATCCCACCTGGTGTAGCCTGGTCAAAATTTAAAACCTTTGAAAAAAAACACTACTCTATACTATTTGATTCGGTAAGCAAACCCTGTATATACCCAAAAATTAATTATGTATATTTGTTTATATTGCGTTCGTCATATAAGGTTTGTTTTTTTTTACTTGTAGGCTTTTAAACCAATAAAGAAGCTGAATACAAGAAATGAAGAGGCATTCCGTCCATAGTACATTCGTAGCATGGATTATATCCGAGGACTACAGTTGCAAGTTACACTTGTGGATGCAACAAACATGTTGGTTGAGCCACTGACAGCTGTAGAAGCTGATGGTGATGGAGATGATGTCGGTGATGGAATTGAGCGTTACGTTAACATACCCAATGATTCTATAAATGCTGATGGTGATGCTGCAACCGAGGATGGTACTCAAGCTGATTTAAACATTGATGACCATGGTGGAGAAGGAATGAAAGCGGTGCAGGCGTAGACTGTGGTTTTGGTTTAGATGGACCTGCTATGGGTACCGATGATGGAAATGGATATGGTGATGGAGGGGTTGTAGGGAGTGTAGATGTTGCCGGAGATGGTGGTGGAGCAGGAGTGTTACAAGAGGATTGTATTGTTCATGAGATTGGGCAAACATGCCAAAAAACTGATATTTTCGATGGTTATGTTGGAGATGACACTGTCAAGCAAAATAGCGTGGGTCCGAATGAACATCATGTAGAGGGTGAAAATGTTTCCGACAAGGATGAAGTGTCAGAAACGTTGGATAGAGATCTAATTGAATATGAGCTTAAGTCAATTAAGTCAACAGTCAGAGGCATTGAAGAACGTGTTGGAGACGTTGATGTCTCAAACCTATTAGGTGATATAGATATTGTTAAAAAAAGGATCAGGGTGCTTGAGGATGTGTTAGGAGTTAGGTTTGAACAAAATTCGGTAGTCCGTGATGACAAGTCTCAAGATGTGCATGCCGACACACCAAGTTTGGAAGTCCGTGATGACAAGACCCAAGATGTTGTTTGTGACAATAAGGTATGAATACAAATTACATGCAATTTAAATTGTAACTTAATGTGTTTTCAATTCCTTTTCTTTCTATAAGCATAATTGGTATGAATACAAATTACATGCATTTTTAATTCCTTTTCTTTCTTTCAATTTTAGACTGTTCGCCCAGATGTGAATGACGACACACCAAATAAGCCCCGTGTTGTTCAAGATGATGATCATAAGTTGTTTTATACGGACACACAAGCATTTCAAGGACCTATGATACAACTTATGAAAGCCGCCTTCCCATCGCCAACTGATCCTTGTACCGAGTTTATGCAACTGGACAATAACAGTAGGTTTGATTTTTCGTCCTTACCGAATTTGAATGCTGCATTTTCCGAATTTGAACTTACACCTCATGATGTAAGTATCTATTTACAATATTACCTAATTTATTTAATATTGTATTGTTCAAATCGATAACCCGAGGAGCGTCACTGGGGTATGGGGTGAAAGAGGCAATAGAGGGGAAGGGGTATGTTTTACTTGTATTGAGACTATTAAATATACGACTATTTTGTTTTTGATTTTTTTTAAGATTCAATGGATTTGGATGTTGATAAAAAGGAAACTGATGAGGAAGGCGCAGAAATTAGACAAGCAACGGTTAAGGATTACAGTGTTGGTATACAACAACAACCGGCTGGGGACATGCCTGAAACAACACATGATGTAAGTATTTATATAATACAGTACATTCATTACATACTTACAGCAGGTATTTATTTAAAGTATTACTTCATTTTTAATCGGCTGTGATCATTTTATTTATTTTCTAGGATTTGATGGATACGGATGTTGATAAAAAGGAAACTGAGGATGTGACAAAGGAGGGGCCTGAAATAAGTGAAGCAACGGCTAAGGAGGACGGCGTTGATATAAAACCGGCTGGGGATGTGTGTGAGAGAGCAGGAGAACCACAAGGGGACGGGGGTAATGGAGGTGACAAGGGAGAGGAAGTTATTTACATTGATGTGGAGGTCGACACGGAAGCTAGTCAAGTAATTTTGTTGTTAAATCAGTATCATGGAAAACGATTGTATAGTCTTCACACCCGCTAGTGTAAATTCATACGTTGATTATAGCGTAAATTATTTCAGGCACAAAATATGTTGTCGTCTGACATCAATGTTGTACTAGTTAATAATGTAAGATCTATCTTCAATGGACTTAAACGAAAGAGGAACCCAGGCAAATTTAACAGGTCCCCTTATACAACACCTCCAGACACTGCTCCGAGTATTGAGACGGCTTTCATCAAGAATTAATCATGAAAACATATCCCCTCCTAAAGCTCCTGATTTCGCCGATGCTTTGCAACTACCGCCATTGGAACNTCATACGTTGATTATAGCGTAAATTATTTCAGGCACAAAATATGTTGTCGTCTGACATCAATGTTGTACTAGTTAATAATGTAAGATCTATCTTCAATGGACTTAAACGAAAGAGGAACCCAGGCAAATTTAACAGGTCCCCTTATACAACACCTCCAGACACTGCTCCGAGTATTGAGACGGCTTTCATCAAGAATTAATCATGAAAACATATCCCCTCCTAAAGCTCCTGATTTCGCCGATGCTTTGCAACTACCGCCATTGGAACCATTTGTATAGATATATACAAGTTTAATTACCACATTTAGAAATGTCTTTTTAGTATCGTAATGTGATATTTATGTATTTATTTTCAGAACCTGGTAAGATATGCCAAGGGGAGGAAACAGAAAAGCAATTGTATTGTACCGCCTTCGATTAGAAAATTTGTTGACAACGGCATTGATATTAAGTTCATTTTTCCTTGGGGCAACGAAGACACTGATGAGACGAAAAGTGTACCCATTTTAAGGGGTCATTTAAGCCCTAATTCGAGTAAATGTGATCAAATATTGCCCTAAATCGTTCCTTTTGTCATTTTAGGTACTTTTGAGAAGAATTCTGGAAAACATGCTAATTTGGACGTTTTTGGAGCATAAAAGTGAAGAAAATGACAAAGTCTTAAAAGAAGCTGGAAAACCTTCCTGACGGCGCCAGAGTCACAAGGTAACGCCGTCAGCCAACATTGACAAAGGAGTAAAATCAGATTACACTAGACGCCCTATGAAGAAAACAAGATGTTTACACCTGACAGTGTCAGGTGTTAGAAGAAGTAGGCCGTCAGGTGTAATGCTAAACAGTGACGGCCCAGAGCACATTTACAAGTGACGGCGTCAGAAGTAGATCTAGGCCATCCGAGAACCCTAATGACGGCGAGCTGACGGCGTCAGAACCCATAACCTGACGCCGTCAGAGTGTAAAATCTATATATACTTTTCTATTTTTCATTCATTAGTGTGGAACTTTTGGTACAAGTTTGGGAAAAACCCTAAAGACGAATTTGGCTGTATTTTCAAGGGTTTTTCACCCTTGAATCCTTCATGTTCAATTAAAGATAAGTCCTCACTTAAATTAATCAATATGTCTATGTGTTGGTTAATTATATCTTATGCTTGTCTTTCAATTAACATGCTAGGCTAGATTTTTCTTGTGTTTGCTTAGATCTAATGAAACCTAACTATTAATTATTGGTTGATTGGTGTGTTATTACTTTGTTGGGATGAATGTTTCATCAATGTTAGGCTTAAGAAAACTGGCAATACTCCTATATGGTAACATGCTTGAACGTCTTAAGAAACATGTAACTAAGGCATACTAGGTTATTAAGGTAGTATTTAACGCATGAGCCACTGTTTACAATCCCTATGATTATGTGTACGCATAGTTGTAGGAGGAGATAAGAGCTCATAGAATTGGGGAGATATGTATGCCACCCCATGAATTGTTAAGGAATACACCCGTCATCCACGCAAGTAATACATACACCAATTAACCGGTAAAAGATAGTTAGGGAGTAAGGAAGTCTAAGTAAACACATTTGTCTCCATATAAGTTTTCACAACCACAATAGTTTAGTTATTTTACTTTTCTTGCAATTGTAGTTTTTGGGTTAGTTGACTAGCAACTAATGCCGCCCACTCCTCCAATACCGAAGATTTTACTTGCTTTCCAAAAAAATATAAAAATACAAAAAAATAATCTTCCTTTACCCTTAGACCTTTTAGAGTAGTTTTTCTAACCTAACGAACACTATTCCCTGTGAGAGAACAATCAATCCCCCGTACTTACCACTACACTATACTACACCGACCAGGTACACTGCCTGGTGGGATTGCAAGCTTCTCAAGATCCCTTGAGAGGTAAAACCTGTTGCGTGGTCGCAATCCTACGTCATTAAGTTTTTGGCGCCGCTGCCGGGGAATAGTTATTGTTTAGGTAGAATTTTTATTTTATTAGGTCTACTCACTAGATTCTTTTCTAGTGAGATTTTTATTTTATTTTTCTAGGATTTCTTTAGTCTATCTATTTTCTTTGTGTTTTTGTTCGTAACCATTACCATCCGCCATCATGGAAGGTAGTAACCTCCTTGATCCCAACAACCAACCACAACCAAACCAACCTCCTAGAGCCCGTACCTTAGGAGAGTATTCCCGACCTAGCCACCATGGCTATCGCAACACCATTGAGCTCACTCAAGGAGCCGATGTCACTCCCTTGCGATCCGACACCATCCGGTTGGTGCAAAGCGGATGTGCATTCCATGGACTTCGTTCCGAAGATCCAAATCAACATATCAAGGATTTCCTCAAAATCGTAGACTCTATAGACCTTGATGTTGCCACTCGAGAGACGACCCGATTGTGTCTCTTCCAATTCTCTCTGCGGGACCAAGGTAGTCAATGGCTTGAACGACTTCCTGCAGGATCCATCACCTCTTGGGATGATCTCACAACTCGTTTCCTTGCGCTATTTTTCCCACCGGGCAGAACTACCAAGCTAAGGAATGATATCTTGGCGTTCCAACAATGCCAAGGCGAAACCCTCTACGAGGCATGGACTCGATTCAAGGACTTACTCCAAAAAGTACCTCACCATGGCATAGACCTTTGACTCCAAGTCCAAATCTTCTATGACCACATCAATATCCCCACGAGGCAAACCATTGACCAAGCGGCCGGTGGAAAGCTACGTGATCTAAGTGCGGAACAATCATGGGATCTCCTAGAAGATCTTGCTCTATATGACAATGAAAGTTGGAATGATCCCCGTGATTTGAATAAGACGGTCAAGGAAATATCGTTGCCTTCGAATAATTCAAGCACTTCCGACCGTAGGATCATAGAACTTGAAGACCAAGTCAAGTTTCTCATAAAATCCTACGAGGCTCCCAACCCATCAAGCCAAGTGAATAAAATCACTTCTTCGTGCGAATTATGTAGTGGTCCCCACGACACTCGTGATTGCATGGAACTCCCCGAACAAGCTTTTGCACATTACGCATCCTCGCGTACCGACGGAGCGGGAGACAAGTGGTACACTTTCAAACCCGAGCCAAACCCTTACGATGATTCATACAACCCCTCATGGAAAAATCACCCAAACCTTAGGTGGAAGTCAAACCAAAACGTGCCCCAAAACAATTCTTCCAACCCACCTAATCGTTTTCAACCCAACGGTCCTTCCTCGAACCGTACCTTCAACAATAATCCTTCCAACAACTATAGTAGTACCAATAACTTCGAAGGATTGATGTAGAAATTTATTACATCTCAAGAAGCTCGTATATCCAAGTTTGAATCCGAGTTCAAACAAAGGCAAAGCGAGATGACCGATAAAATCGATTCCTTTTTGAAGATTTTAAATGACCGAGAGATGGGTGCCCTCCTGAGTGACACGGTCAAGAACCCGAAACTAAACGTTATCTCCATTTCTTCTTCGATTTCGTCCCCTAGTTCTTGCCCACAATACTATTCGGTCAACACCATGAGCACGTGTTTCAAACAAACCCACATCCCTCAAAAAGACCATGAGAATAAGGTATCCAACACCAAATCGGTCAACAACATAGTTGAAACACCTCCCACTCAAGACCTTGATGAAGAATTCAAGGGACTCCACCTTGAACATCCGGTTATTGATGTGTTAGAACGAGCCCCCTACTATAACGCCCTCTTAGAAAAATATGAGAAGAAGCTCAAATTAGGTGAAAAAGGGACAGCTTTCGTTCGAAACAAACTACCTAAGAAGTTAGAAGATCCGGGCTTATTTGTCCTACCGTGCAAGATCGGTAATTCGGATGCTTATGACACATTAGCCAATCTTGGATCTAGCCTCAACTTACTTCCATCACCTCTCTACACCACCCTTAAACTAGGAAAGCTAGAAGAAACCGAGGTAATAATAGGTTTAGCGGATGGAAGTATAGCATACCCGGTAGGAGTAGTAAAGGACATGGTAGTTCACATAGGGAAATTAACAATTCTAGCCGATTTCCACGTCCTCGATATGGTGAGCGACCCTACATGCCCCTTGTTGATAGGAAGAGGATTTTTAGCCACCGCTAGTGCTATGATTGATTGCAAGGAATCCAAGATAGCGGTAGGAGAAGGAGAAACTTGGTCGGTTTATGATGTTAAGAAACATGCCTACGACACCATTGAGGAATCAACCGATAGAAAGACCTCTAGATACGGACCATGGTTAGAAGGAGACTTTATAGGAACCCAACGACCATTCTACCTAGAAGAGGAATTTGTAAACCGAACACAAGCGGTAGAACAACTTTTGGCTAGGGACACCGAACTAGATCCTTTTAAAGACCCCATAGTTTTTAGAAAATTGACCGACTTCCTAGGAGTTTTGCCGATCAACCTAGCCATGAATAAATGGAAAAGCGAGGGCGATAAACATAAATGGAATTGGGATAAGCCACCTAAGGAAGGGGATGGATCGTGGCACATAAAGATAACTCTATCTAAACCTAACGAACACTATTCCCTTTGAGAGAACGATCAATCCCCCGTACTTACCACTACACTATACTACACCGACCAGGTACACTGCCTGGTGGGATTGCAAGCTTTTCAAGATCCCTTGAGAGGTAAAACCTGTTGCGTGGTCGCAATCCCACGTCATCAGACACGTTTGCTGATCTCCATTTCTGGAAATGTCTATTAGCTTTAGATGAGTTCAGCGATGGATGGCTTCGGGATGAGGTACGTATAGAGGATTGGAANATTGCAAGCTTTTCAAGATCCCTTGAGAGGTAAAACCTGTTGCGTGGTCGCAATCCCACGTCATCAGACACGTTTGCTGATCTCCATTTCTGGAAATGTCTATTAGCTTTAGATGAGTTCAGCGATGGATGGCTTCGGGATGAGGTACGTATAGAGGATTGGAAAAATTTTGTACGTAAATTGTTTGATAAGGTATTGACTATAGATGGCTTATTGACACCTCTATTTAAAAAACATCACATAGACGTATGGGTTGACTTGATGTGGACATTCCGACCACCAGATGCTGATTGGGAAATTGCCGGTTCTTTTTTCAGTCCATGTGTCATGGACAATAACATACGAAGCTATTGGGCAAATGGTGTAAAATATCCAGTGCCTTGGTTGGATGTAGAAAAGGTCTTAATATTTTTATATGATGCATTCTGTTTTAATGCTAAAATGTAGGTTCTATTTCCAATTAATGAGCCTAGAGAGAACTGGGCGACAGGGGAGCTTCATATAGGTACAGGTGTTATAACACTATACGACACGCTTCCTAAATATTCTAAAAGAAGAGATTGGTGGAAGAAGACCATGCCACAGAAATTTGCAAATAATTTGGCAAATTATCTTAAAGAACAAGGAGTCTTGCAGGCAAAAGGCATAGATGTTGACGGTTATGAGATAACCTGGAAAGACGGCATGGATGTCCTGAAACAAGGCTGATTATATGGTGACTGCGGAGTATGAGTATGTATAATCCTTTATCGGTTGGCGAATAATATGTCATTACAGATGGCCAACCCTACACTAGCAGCTATAGCCTATCGTGAGCGAATGGCGGATTATCTCTGGAAATACAAGGTGCAATATTCCCCATAGTTAATTGGTAGCAGGATATGAATGTAAATAAATTAACATGCTAGTATTGTGGATATTGTTTTGTTGTTTATTATTTAATGGTAGATTACAAGTTATTATCATATAACAGTGTGAAATAGAAATAATTTAAGTTACCAACTTCTTGTTGAATTCCAAAAGCATACATATCATAACATAAACATTGAAAACATTGAAAACATGACTGAGTTCCTGAGAATCATTAAACCTAATATAACAAACATAACACATTGAAAACATGAAAAGAGATTTCATGGTGCAAGGACGCAAGAAGAAATAGTTATTTGAAATGTCATTTATTTTCTATGGTTCCGGTTGTTAGGTTGCTTTGTTTAGCATGTTTATGTTGGTTAGTTGCATATTGTGTGCATGTTAGTTTAAGAATGGTCTGTAATTCTCATAGTGGTGTCTTGTAAGTGTCCTTAGGGACTGAGATGAGGGAAGTCACCCTCATCCTTCGTACTTCAATGTTTTGGGTGTAATGCATTTTACCAGGGTGAAAAATCCCTTTTACAAAAAAAAACACAATGAAAAGGATTACAACTACCAAACCTAACATTAACATAATTATTTCATGAACTTTTGACTTAGCCTTCACTTCCTTCATCTCTTTCTCTAAAATGCCAATCAATTGTATTGAATCTTCCGAATTGGTCACAACACTTCCCTCTTGATTTATTTATGCCTTTTTGTTTTCATGCTCTCGCCAAAACAAGTCTTTGTAGTATTGTGACGGGAGCTCGGGGTCTAAAAAACCATAAATCCCACATTTATTCGAAGGACATGCTTTGTACCTTCTTCCTGGGTTTTTTTGAGACCAAGAAACTTTGACAGGTAGTGGATAAGGAGGCCGACATTTGCAATGCGTCATGTTAGCGACATCGTGGAATTCGTACTGATTGCTACGGTGTGACCTACTAGAGGAGGAAGATGAATTCATGAATTTTTTTTGAATAGTTTTCTTTCAACTTTTTTTGACTAAAACATACTGGAAATAATGTGATGTAAGCTGGAAAATGTGGGGAAGTATTTATATTGGCAAAGATACTTAAGTAGAAAGTACATGATATGGTTGATCAAAGTAAATGAACAAGTACAAACGGTAGCTGATTCAACTAACTTTTTTTGGAGAAGTTCATTTGAATACAAATTAAAGAAGTTGAAACATAATATGCCTCATTACAAATTAAAGAAGTTGAAACATAAACCCTCCTTACAAGTTCAGTGAACACTAGATTTAAAAGCAATGTTACAACAAATTAAAATGCTACGTAATTTAAAATAATACTACTACGAAAAACTTAACGGAATGATTATTAAAAACACTAGATTTTACCCCTTCATTCTATTAAGTAACACATCCCAGTTTGTTCCATTTTTGTAAACGCCAATGTAACACCCCAACCCGACAAGGGTAGAAGTATCACATTATGGTGGCGTATCAGAACATACAAACGCAAGCGGAAAACTTAAAACAAAAGGTTACAAGGGAAAAATCTGAAAGTACAAAGGAATACTAAAACTATAGAAGAAAGGAAAGTACAAACTAAACAAAGTCTAAACTAATCCAAGTCCGAAACTAGTCCAGATGTAATGGGCTTCTAGTCCATGGGGTAGTCCACTAAAGCTCTAAATCACTCTTCTCTCAAACTCAGCATCCAACCTAAAACCTGCCGCAGGAAAAAGAAATGCGGCTAGCTACGAAAGATCAGTGAACAGATATATATACAGCGAATAAATGAAACATAAATAAATATAAGAAAATGAATCAAAAGCTCCTGTTGAAAAGGGATGTCATCTGTCAAATGCATAAGAGATCAACGAACAGTCGAACAATATCATAAGTCAAACAAATAAAGAATATGAAGAGTCGAATGGTAATACTCAAATGAAGTTAGAAGTATCATAAGGATTAGCATAATGCATCACAAGTCATAATAGAACGAAGCAATATAGAGATATCAGCATAAACATAATCATATGGAAAAGGTAAAGAGCATGTATCAACAAAGAAGCGTCTAAACAAGGTACTTGAATAGACAAAACGAATCATATGGAAGCCATGAGCCGACCTACCGAGGTACTCGATAGATCTCCTACAAACATACATACATAATCATATATCAAAGGATACGGAGAGGGGAGACCTCTCGGTACCACATGGAGTCGCTCGCACTCCCCTACACGTGAAGGAGTGTAAAGCACACACCGACATTCACCTACACATAATATATCCAACATATCCGACAAGCCTAGGATGCATCCATACGCCCCCCCCCCCTATAAAGCAAATCATACATATCATAATATTCAAGTGTGCACATAATATATCCGACAAAATGGGGACGCCGTGGATCAATCACACCTCCACAGAAAGTGTCATGCCATTGGTGCTTCAATGACACGCCCATGGTACCTCCATGAGTAGTTAGAAAACTCGGGCATAAGAACATACAAAGCATACCATATCATATCTGACAACATATCATATCCGAAAACTCGGGCATAAGAACATAGTAACTGAACTGAATCATATCATAGCAAGTGAATAACCGACAGATATCAAATCATAGAATCATATCAACGAATCAAAGTAAAAGGAAGCATAGCAATGGCTCAAAAGATCGTATCAACGAAATCATATCACAAATCAAATCAAAAGCGAATCATAGCAAGGTCGAGGATCAAAAGTCATGAGAAACCCCTACTGAAAAGGGATAGAATATCTGTACCTAACCGCCAACGAAACCATAATATAACATAAGAGTAGTAAGTCGCTCCTTCTTCAGCGAATCTACACGAATTAATGATTGGCTTATTATTAACTTTTTTTTAATCAGATTACTCGTTTTTGTCGGCCTTCCATTTTTAGCAGCTTTCCAAAATAGTAACTTCCCATAAATTATAAGTTTCCACTTTAAGTATAACCATTTTAAGTAACTTTCTCGTTTTAGTAAGTTTAGGGTAAAAACTCATAATTAATCACATTAGGGTTTCTAATAAGACTAAAGTATGTCAAATGGTTCATAGCTCATTAATGATTAAAATTAAATGTTTAATGAATGTGTTTAGGGTTTCAAGTATCGATTTAGGGTTTTAGGGCTCGGGATTATAAATTAGGTTAGACGTACCCACACACAAGTAAACACGACATTAGAAGGACTCACCCGACATAGGAACATATACTAGGGCATCAAACATCAAAGTGACACATTTAATACTATTATAACACATGCATACACATTAGCTAGTTTTATAACAAAATTAAGCCCACTTAACGAATTTTAGAAACGTATCAGAACCCAAACTAAAAATCAATAAAATTCTCACGGAAGCACATATGTCTTGATAGTCTACATGAATTTTTACAGATTTTATTATTAAGTAGAAATCCCCTTTCAAAAATCGTTTATCAAAATAGTCTCAGAAAGTTAACTGCACATATATGCAGAAAGTTTGCATTTGTTTAACTCATTTTAACACTTCAGAAAAATCCAAAAAATTCCAGGAAGTCTCACATAACCCAGATATTACTCCTGTAAAAGGAGAGCTCATAACTATTTATGGTTTGAAAATGAAAAATCAAAAACACCAACTGAATTTCAGACCCGACTTCTCAGCTTTGACAACTTATCTTCTAAAAATCGAAAAGCTTATCTCCCGACCTCCCATGACCATGAAACTTTTATTTCCAGAAGGTAGACAAATAGTACTTATGTTTAGACTCAAATATCACTTAAACACACGTTGACATCTTCAGTTTGGACACTCATCACTCCAACCCAAATTCTGAACAGATTTAACAAGACACAAAAAGGACTACGAGACCAAACCAACTCCAACCATGACTAAAGTTTTACCCAAACCAATACCATGCCTCTTTACGCATTTTATTCAGTTTGTAAACATGTTTTAAGACTTCTCTTGACCACAAATAACTCACACACAAGTGAATCATAGCAAGGTCGAGGATCAACGAAATCATAGAATCATATCAACGAATCAAAGTAAAAGGAAGCATAGCAATGGCTCAGAAGATCGTATCAACGAAATCATATCACGAATCAAATCAAAAGTGAATCATAGCAAGGTCGAGGATCAAAAGTCATGAGAAACCCCTACTGAAAAGGGATAGAATATTTGTACCTCAAACCGCCAACGAAACCATAATATAACATAAGAGTAGGAAGTCGCTCCTTCTTCAGCGAATCTACACGAATCAATGATCGGCTTATTATTAACTTGTTTTAAATCAGATTACTCGTTTTAGTCAGCCTTCCATTTTTTGTGACTTTCCATTTTTGGCAGCTTTCCAAAAATAGTAACTTCCCATAAATTATAAGTTTCCGCTTTAAGTATAACCATTTTAAGTAACTTTCTCGTTTTAGTAAGTTTAGGGTAAAAACTCATAATTAATCACATTAGGGTTTCTAATAAGACTAAAGTATGTTAAATGGTTCATAGCTCATTAATGATTAAAATTAAATGTTTAATGAATGTGTTTAGGGTTTCAAGTATCGATTTAGGGTTTTAGGGCTCGGGATTATCAATTAGGTTAGACGTACCCACACACAAGTAAACACGACATTAAAAGGACTCACCCGACATAGGAACATGTACTAGGGCATCAAACATCAAAGTGACACATTTAATACTATTATAACACATGCATACACATTAGCTAGTTTTATAACAAAATTAAGCCCACTTAACGAATTTTAGAAACGTATCATATCCCAAACTAAAAATCAATAAAATTCTCATGGAAGCACATATGTCTTGAGAGTCTACATAAATTTTTACAGATTTTATTATTAAGTAGAAATCCCTTTCAAAAATCGTTTATCAAAATAGTCTCAGAAAGTTAACTGCACATATATGCAGAAAGTTTGCATTTGTTTAACTCATTTTAACACTTCAGAAAAATCCACAAAAATTCCAGGAAGTCTCACATAACCCAAATATTACTCCTGTAAAAGGAAAGCTCATAACTATTTATGGTTTGAAAATGAAAAATCAAAAACACCAACTGAATTTCAGACCCGACTTCTCAGCTTTGACAACTTATCTTCTAAAAATCGAAAAGCTTATCTCCCGACCTCCAATGACCATGAAACTTATATTTCCAGAAGCTAGACAAATAGTACTTATGTTTAGACTCAAATATCACTTAAACACACGTTGTCATCTTCCATTTGGACACTCATCACTCCAACCCAAATTCTGCACAGATTTAACGAGACACAAAAAGGACTACGAGACCAAACCAACTCCAACCATGAGTAAACACTACAACAAAAGTGGCTTTTTAGGACCCCCATAAGCGTCATAAAATGGTACTTTTTAGGACCTTTCATTTAATAGGACCAATGATGAAAGCGTTTCATGTAAGGCGGTTGTAATAGGTCCAAAGCGTCCTAATATCTGAAATACCCTTATGAAACCAATTTTATGGTCGTATTATATGTCTATGAACAACCCAAATAGCGTCCTAATAAAACCATATTAGGACACTTTTACATTGTTTTGACATGTGATTACCTACTTTTAATCTTTTGAGACACATAAAAACGTCCTTAAAAGTATTGTTAGGACGCTTACGATGTAACATCATAGCTATTTTAGCAACCAAGAAAAGGGTCCTAATAACTCAAATAAGATTATGATACCAATTTTATGGTCGCATAATAGGTCTATAAACAACCCAAATAACGTCCTAATAAAAACATATTAGGACACTTTTACA
>LBNU01030612.1:4913-19220 GCA_014162995.1 Artemisia annua
GTTGTCATAGAGAGCAAGATCTTCTAGGAGATCCCATGATTGTTCCGCACTTAGATCACGTAGCTTACCACCGGCCGCTTGGTCAATGGTTTGCCTCGTGGCGATATTGATATGGTCATAGAAGATTTGGACTTGGAGCCAAAGATCTATGCCATGGTGGGGGACTTTTTGGAGTAAGTCCTTGAATCGAGTCCATGCCTTGTAGAGGGTTTCGCCTTGACGTTGTAGCCACTGACTAGCATGGTCTCGCAGAGAGAATTGAAAGAGACGCAGTCGGGTCGTCTCTCAAGTTTCAACATCAAGGTCTATAGAATCTACGATCTTAAGGAAGTCCTTGAGGTGTTGATTTGGATCTTCGGAACGAAGTCCATGGAAAACGCATCCGCTTTGCACCATCCGGATGGTGTCAGATCGCAAGGGTGACACATTGGCTCCTTGAGTGAGCTCAATGGTGTTTCGATTGCCATGATGGCTAGGACGGGAGTAGTCTCCTAAGGTACGGGCTCTAGGAGGTTGGTTTTGTTGTGTTGGTTGTTGTGGTGGTGGGTTGTTGGGATCAAGGATATTACCACCTTCTATGATGTCGGATGGTAATGGTTACGAACAAAGACACGAAGAAATAAGATAGACTGAAGAAATCCTAGAAAAATAAAATAAAAATCTCACTAGAAAGGAATCTAGTGAGTAGACCTAATAAAATAAAAATTCAACCTAAACAATAACTATTCCCCGGCAGCGGCGCCAAAAACTTGATGCGTGGTTTTGCGATCTTACAGCAGGTTTTACCTCTCAAGGGATCATAAGAGGCTTGCAATCCCCACCAGGCAGTGTACCTGACCGATGTAGTATAGTGTAGTGGCAAGTACCGGGGGATTGATCGTTCTCTAGGGGAATTGTGTCGTTAGGATTGAAAAACTACTCTAATAGGTCTAACGGTGAGGGA
The DNA here is from genome assembly GCA_014162995.1 of Artemisia annua. Taxonomy (NCBI): domain Eukaryota; kingdom Viridiplantae; phylum Streptophyta; class Magnoliopsida; order Asterales; family Asteraceae; genus Artemisia; species Artemisia annua. Next base: position 5,857 of record LBNU01030612.1, read on the forward strand.
AGATTCTTTTTGTATTTTACGTTTTTAGGAACGCTAGTAAAATTATCTCGGGTTTGAAGGAGTGGGCGGAATTAGTTGCTAGTCAACTAACCCAAATAACTACAAATGCAAATAAAATAAAATAAACGAAAATAAAATAGTGTGAAAACTAATATGGAGAGAAGTGTGTTTACTTAGATTTCATTACTCCCTAACTATCTTTTACCGGTTGATTAGTGTGTTATAATTGCGTGGATGATGGTTTGCATTCCTTAATACCAGTCGTGGGGGTGTGTACGAACTTCCCCAACTCTATAAGCACCTACTTCACTCCTATGCCGAGCCGACTAAAAGCTCCTAACACGGGATCACTAGAATTCGCTCATGCATTAAATACAACCATATAATCGTAGTACACATCCGATCATGTTTCTTAAGACATTCAAGCAAGTTACCGTATAGGAGGTTAGCAGTTTTCTTAAGCCTAACATCGATAAACATTCTTCCAATACAATTACTAACACACCATTCAACCAATAATTAATAGTTAGGTTTCATTAGATCTAAGCAAACACGAAGAAAACCTAGCCTAGCTTGTTAAACAAAAGACAAGAACAAGATAGAATCAAACAACACATAAACATATTGAATGATTAATTGATAACTTATCGTCAATGTAACATGGAAGATCTCAAGGTGAAAAACCTTCAAAAAGCTGCTAAAATTCGTATTAGGATTTCTCTCTAAAAAGTTCCACCCAATGAATGAAAATTGCGAAAATATATATATAGGAAAACAGACTTGACGGCGTCACTCTTTGGGTTGTGACGCCGTCACCTCGCCGTGCTAGGGTTTCCTGATGGCCTTTTGACACCGTCCCCCTTTAAGCTCAAAAATTCCATTCTGGCTTATCAAGGACAATCTTCACATCCACCTCCGTTTGTCTAGCTTGACGGCGTCACCTCCTAAGCTTTGACGCTGTCAAGGGTACTGTTCCAGCAGATTCAGAGACTTTGTCGTTTTCTTCACTTTTATGCTCCAAAAACGTCCAAAATGCTTCCTTTTCCAGATTTCTCCAAAGTACCTAAAATGATAAAAGGAACGATTTAGGGCAATATTTGATCAAATAATTACGATTTAGGGCTTAAATGACCCCCCAAAAGCGGTACACTTTTCGCCTCATCAGAACTCTTCATGATTGGGGTTAGATGATATGTTTTGGATTAAAGTCTCGCCCATTATCCTAGCTTCTAGGTCGAGGTCCATTCGTTCTCTTAATCCTAGCACATAAACACTTCGAATGATGCTCTTAATAAGATTATAACACTTATAGACTCATTTGTCATCCCCTACTCTTAAAGAAATTTTCTTTTTGAAGAAATCAATTTTAGCATGAGCAGTAGACAAGAATGGTCTTCCAAGCATCAAGGGAATCTTGACATCCTCTGGCATATCTAATATAACAAACTCTATGGGGAAAACAAACTTCTCGATCCTAAAAAGCATATTTTCAGCTATACCCTCAGGTCGTTTCACAGTTTTATCTGCTAATTCAATAAGCAACTTAGTGGGAGCTAATTTTCCTTAGCCTAAAGTAGCGAATGTCTTAAAGGGCATAACACTAACACTAGCCCCTAAGTCAGCTAAGGCATTACTGAAAGACATATCATTAATATTGCAAGGTAAAGTAAAACTTCCTGGGTCTTTTTCTTTGTGAGGCAAGGCCTCGTGATCGATTGCAGAGCATTCTTCTTTCATTGCAGCCTTGATATCATCTTCAATCCTTGACTTTTCTTTGAGCAATCTTCTTAAACTGATTGAAGAGCTGAAGAAAATTTTGGGCTTTTCAGCAGCAGGAAGAATTTCATCAGTTGTGGTGATTGCTTTGACATGATCTCTATGATTGGTTTCAGTTGAGCTTGGTACCTCCAGTTCCCCTTTCTTGAAGTACCTTGCTTATCTTACCGATTTGTTGTTCCAATGCCTTGATTGAAGCTTCTTGATTCCTGACAGAAGCATCTATCGATGATCGGATTTCTTTGATCAAAGCATTATTTTCTTCATGTCTTTTAGTAGCATCAGCCATCATCTGCTTTAAGGTTTCATCCAAAGTTTATCTTCTTTCTTGATACGACTGATTTTCGTTGTCCCTTTGAAAATAACCTGGAGCAGCTGCCATATAACTTCCAGATGGTTGAAATGGTTGGCCAAATTGGGTGTAGTATGCCTCTTCAAATGTTTCTCCTTCTTTCATGGAAGGACAGTCTTTAGTGTAGTGAGGTCCATGGCATAATTCATAACTAACTTGAGCAGCATAAGCTCTTTCATCCATTTTCTTTTGATCTGTACCAAGTTTGTCCAATTGAGCTTGAATAGCAGCATATCCATTAGAAGTATTGCTGCTCTTAGACCTAGTAGATGTTCAATCATGCCACTTCTGAGAATGATCAGCCATTTCTTAGATGGCTTTCCTAGCATTAGCTGCACTCATCTGAGGTAAAGCTCCCTTAGAATCTAAAATTTGTCGAGTAGGCACGTCCAAACCCTGATAAAACAATATCACCTGATGCATAGGAGTTAAATAATGTTGATGACATTTCATAATAAATCTTTAAACCGTTCTCAAGCCTGATAAAGAGTCTCATTGGGCTCTTGCTTGAAATTATTGGTAGCCTCCATTTTCTTAGCAGTCCTAGCAGGTAGGCAATACCTCCTTAAAAATTTTGTCTTCAGATCTTCCCGTGCAGTAATTGAACCTGGTTGTTCATTCTTTAGCCACCTGGTAGCAAGCCCTGTAAGTGAGATAGAAAAAACACGAAGAATTAGTTTGTCATAGATACATTCTCAGTTGTGAATAAGTCTGCGATCTCAAGGATCTTTACCACATGCTCATTAGGGTCTTCATGCTCCGATCCACTGAATGCATTCTCTCGCAACTCCTTGAGAAATTGACATTTCAATTCAAACTTAGCCTCTTTGTCGAACTTAGGCCTAGCAACACTCGAACCGTAGTCTTCTCGGGTCTTGTTCATGTAGTTCTCCATAGTTGGTTCCGTCATTGTTACAGTAACTTCCTCTTAACTCTGAGATTCTTGATCAAAAAAGTAGTCGAGCTCTAATGAACTCGACCAATCATGGCTCGTGGTTTGGAAAAGATTTTTAAGTGAATGAAAAGCTTTTTCAGGTTCTTTAAATGGTTGGATGAGGCCTTTGGAAAAGCTCCTGGTCATGCAGTTCCTGAAATCACCACAAAAGCATCAGTATGATAGGTTTGATAAAGTAAAATAACAAAAAACTAAGAACGAAAATGGAATACGAAAAATAAAAGTTGCTGATATCTCCACACGATGTGCCGTATCCAGTATATTGGATACGCTGTATCTTTAATTCGTTAAAAATTGTAAGACTTTTATTTCAGAAAATCATTACGCCGTATTAACGAAAGTTAATGCCCCGTATCTTTTAATAACCAAATCGCTTATAATTATAAAAAAAAAATACGTCATTCGAGCAAAAGCTAATACGCCGTATGTTCGTTTAAGTTTTAAAAACAAGCTTTTTGATTTTAAATGCGCAGTATCGACAAGAATCGATGTGCCGCTTTTACTTATTTAATAATTCGAAAATGTTTTTAATAATTAATAAATTACGGCGTATGAGGAAAACTCATGCGCTGTATGGCGTTTAGGGTTTTAAAAAATTCTGTTTAAAAATAGGATACGCTGTATCTGGGGGATAGATGCGCCGTATCGAATGATTAAATAAGATGCGATGTACTTAAAATAAAAATGCAATATGCCGTATCTACAAAAACAGATGCGCCGTATCGTTTAGATCAGCAAATTACAGCAGATGGTAAATATGCAGAAAATAGTAAAAACCGAAAAAACACAAAAATTACAGAAAATAAACAAACAAGAAAACAGTAAATATGCAGAAAAGTACAATGAATGCAATTAAACTAATACGCAACAAAGTTAGCAATAAAAAACTAAAAATCAAAAACTAATCAAATTTAAAAAAAACTAATTAAAATACTAACAAATATTCAGATACTAAATAATTCACTCCCCGGCAGCGGCGCCAAAAACTTGATGCGTGTGTATATCATTGTAGAATAGGATTATTATTCTTATCAAGTTTTAAATTTATATTTAGCTGACTTATCCTATAACACACACTAACGAGCAGTATACCCGATCAATGTAGCTAGTTGGTAAGTAGAGTGTCGATCGCTAAGAGTGGAACGTTAACACCTAGAATGTCTATCAGTATTTTAATTCCTAATTTAGTTCTAAAACCTAATCTAACGCAAGGGGGTTCAACCTGAGAGACTATCACGATTGGATTGATTAACAGTAATTAAACTATGGAGTCGAATAAGCGATAGGCCAACACGTACACAGATAGATTACATATACAGATAAGAGGCCTGACCAAATGGTTAAGTAGCTTGTCACTTGTTTTATTGCTAATTTTATAGGATGAATGCTAAAATCTATTCTCTCTCGTTTGGTATCTTAATTATAGGCGAGTAAACTCTTAATGATTACGTATTTCTATATTATTTAACCTTTTTAAAGGCTTACACTAACTTACAATGCTAGTGAAGTAATCGTGGGAGGCGTATGGCAGCGCAAACAAGCCACAACTAGACACAAAGGTTATCAAAGTACATATAAAAAGAACCAAGTAATTATCAAATAAACTAATAATCGATGGTAAAACAATATAAAGGGGAGTCCTATGGCGTAGACAAGCCAACAATCCTGATGGATTATAGTGTACTATTACAATAAAACAAAACTACTTAATGAATTAAACACTAGCAGGACCTTCTTACTGCTCTGAAATCTTCATTTGGGTTGTGTCTTGTGTTGCCAAATTGCGTGTATTCTTCTCGTTAGTGTTTTGTTGCACACTAAATTTGGCTGTACATTGGGGTATTTATAGTTTTCTTTCTGAGGGCCGATACGGCGCATCTACTAAGTTGAAGCGGTGTATCTAGATAACTTTGCGTGGGGGCCAAGATTATTATACTCTAGAATATTCGTACACCGTCTTCAGATACGGCGTATCTTGAATCTTTATGCGGCGCATGTCTTATGTATATTGGATATTCTCTGGTGAAGTCTTGACATTAATACACCGTATGTTAGAATATATTGCGGCGTATCTGGAGTAGATAAGTCAGATCATCTTCGTTGACCAAATTTCAAATGCGGCACATGAGATAAATACATGCGGCGCATTCTTCAAAGTCAGGCAATGGTCTTCGAATTCTTCTAAGTATGTGTAACAACCCGCATTTTCAGGACATTTTCCAAGCAAAGACATTTCACTATTCACCCGTTACTATTCATCATTTACTATTCACATGACACTATTCATTCCCGGTGGGAAAGCACTATTCATGCACATCATTCATTTCATCGTAAACAGGGTTTACGTGTATTCATATTCGCGTAACCGGTTTGGTTTAGCTGCGAATTCATGCATTATTAGCAGGGACACTTCATACGGACTAGGAATAGTCTACATATCATCACGATATCATTTTCATACTATTCCACTCGTAGGTTATTCAAATTAACATTTTTCGTATATTTGAACTTAAATAAACGCTAACACGCGATCAATAATATGACTAATACGTCCGACACTCCCGACTATGATCCTGATATATTTTCATACTCATTATAATGATATAAAAATTATATTATTAATTTACCCGGTGTTTTGAGACCCGTTGCTATATTTTACGATATACGTTAATAATTTCGTCGGATTACGATATTTCAACACTGCAATTATTTTAACACCCGATTCTCATCAGGAATGTAATTTTATAATTTTTACAACGTCATTATATCTCATTTGGTACCGTTAAATTTTATTTCTAGCAAACTCGGTACCCGGTATCCCCAAAAACTATTAATCTATACATACTACGCCAAAAGTCTTGCAAAAATCTTACACAAATCCCTCCCCTCTTACATGGGCCCCCCCCCCCATCACCAAATCTCTTACACCTTTTGAAAATGCTACTAACTTCATTAATACTTGTACCCTTTTTGTCTCCAATAATACATAACTTTAGACTTGATATTTTCTACTCATAATACAAGTTAAAAAAAAAAGATATCAACTTCTTTCTCTCTTCCTCTTGTGCTCGGCCAACAACAAGAACAACAAGCAAGATCCATTGATTTTTCAAGATCAAGTAATTTTCAAGCTTCATTAGTACTCCTTTCTAGGGTTTTGAAATAAAAACCCAAGGTTTTATAGGTTTTTCATTTCCAAAACTCACTAATCTTTCAAGTAAGCTCAAGAACATCTTTCTAATCTTTTCATACTTTCATTTTATTCTTTTTCAAGTTATATTAGTGATTGATCATGCAAAAATACAAGTTATCTATACCACTTTAATCATTTTCATCATAAACACTAGATCTATAAGTTTTATTAACATCCTCATGAGATCCACCAAGGTTGATGATGTTTAGGAATCCATGACACCCTAAGAAGGTGTATGGTAGGTTATGGGATGATTGGTTGTTGTTTGTATGGTTTTTGGACAAGTTACTAACTAAGGTTATTTGGAACTACAAATAACCTTCTGTCCCTATTTTGAAAACGTGGCTAAATCAGTAGGTTGTGGATAATTTTTGGCCAAATATTTAGAAAATACTTTCCGAGATGAAACTATGGCCGAAAGTTTGGATAAAAACGAGTTAATAACGAAGGAGATATGATTTTCCAAAGTTTAACGACAAAAAGTGATTTTCAGAAAATATACATGCTGTTTGGAAACTTTTGTTGGGCAAAATGGGTCGTTTAGCGTAACTTAGCTAAGCCGAACTACTAAAAATGTGATAGTACATGTTTATACGAAACCGGGGATATAAAGAACGTAGAAAATGAGCCTATAACGACCGAGATACTCGCGTTTATGACACGATAACTAAATATATTTTTGACAGCTTTCTAATAGAGGTATATTCTACGTACTAAAAGTATATTTTTCAAGTAACGACAATTGGAGAACTGTATTTCTTACCCGTTGAAGCACGTATGACCAAAGCTTTATTTACACGACTATTAGATATCATTTCAAGGTTTTCAAAATGCCGAATTCAACACTAACACTTTACGTACAATATTACACGACTAGTTTTGCAAGTCTAGATTGGATATATTTTCCTAAATTATGAAGACATTATATTTCAACGACAACTATTACTTCCAAATTACGAGTGGTATAGGTATCATGTGCATGTACATTCACGATATTACATCATATTCTAAAGTAGATCATATTCATTCATAATAGGTTGCGGCTAGTATTCGCGCCTTGTTGTCCCGTTCATTTCATATCCATTGTACCATCACTTCAGGTGAGTCATAGCCCCACTTTTACTTGTCTAATTACTTTACAATCTCTTTGGGGGAGATACATGCTCAATTACATGTTTTCAATTTATTATTCCATTTCAAATCCCACGAGGGAGAGTACATTACAATTATTTTACATACGGGCCAAAGTATATAAAATTTCAAGTACATTACTTAAGTTACCGCATTGCCTTATTTAAGTCCCCATACAATCATGGACCGTTAATTATGCTTAAGCGAGAGTGAGTGGATAGATCTATTGAGGGTGACGCCTCCATCCGTGTTTGTTAAACCAACAGTCAAGCGGATGCATTTCATTTTACATATTTTTTTTGGGGTAAAAGGGTTAATTCACCCCGGTAAAATATATTATCCAAAAAACGTTGAAGTACAAAGGACGAGAGTGACTTCCCTCGCCTCAGTCCCTTAGGACACTTACAGACTCGAATATAAGAATGACACACCATTCCTATAACTTACAATAAAATGAACCTACCAATAATGACAAAGTACGTAAAAATTACAATACTACTCAAGAAAAGTACTTGAGCCTTCTATATCACTATGGTGGTCCACCTTAACTTCCATGAAAATCCACGTATGAACATCCAAGCGATCTTCATCTGTTTGTAGTATCAAGAACACCACAAACAAAACCTTCATGATCTTGTAGCACCAATACGCAACAACCCAACAACTTACACCCCATGATCTCCTCTCCTACAGCAGCCATGATAAATCACTCATCACGAAAAGAGGGCCTTATGCAATCTGAATGGTATTGCAAAGCTCCAGGCGAATGTAAGAACTAGAACAACATAGGGACTAACATAGGGTCAAAACACTAACTTCTAGTACATAAATCAGCATCGATCCACAAGAAACATCAAACCATAGAATGTAGATCGATCCACCCAGCCATAATCAAAAGAAAATTAATGAAAGTGCATGGCATGGAGTGGGGTTTTGAACAAGAGCCCCCACAAACTTAACTTCCATCAACAACCTCCATAACCATATCAAACATGGATCGTAGGCATAATAGAAACAAGTAACATAGCAGCATGATCCAACAATGATGCAGCGAACATCCAAACAAGACTTACATCTCTCCCATAACCCACGTATGCACAACATCCATCTGATAAAGAACTCTCAGCCAACCAACAACCCCTAAAAGGGATACCTTGAAGATACGTGCAGATAATCATCACAAACCATTGATAAAAAAAATAAACAAAACCCTAAAAGAGGTTTCATTATAGCGTTTAGCAGCAGCACCCACAACAAAACCAACCAGAATCGACCATATAAAAAACCAAATAGGTTATACAATCGTAGACCAAGGCCGAAACAGATCGCACCAATAAAAACCTGGTAACGATCTAAAAAACCCAATAATCCGAAACCCTAACAAACGATCGCATTAAAAGTAACTGTTTCGGAAAAGAACCAAACACCAGCCGCCTGTATTCAAGAAAATAATATCCTTTATGATCGATTGCATACCAATAAACGAATAATGTTTAGAGGTAGAGAGGCGAAAATATAAGATATATAAAACGAACAAGGTAGGAATAGAGGCGGCCAACCAAAGGCGATTTCCTAAACCCTAATCGTTAAAACACCAAAACCAGCAAACAATGTGAATTAAGCAACAAGAAAGGTAAGGATAATGAATAACACGAATGCTAATCAATTAAACTTAACAAATCGTTACATAGAACACAAGATTTGGGTGGGTTAAGGTGAAAAGCGATGAACGCCGTTAGGGTTTAGAAAATCGCCAAAGGGAGAGAGAGTTTAGGGTTTTCTTTGCTAAGGTGGCGTTTGATTTCGACTTCAACATTTTACATATACATTAGAGTGCTTGGCAAAACACTCTGGAGGGGCATTTCATGCAGTCAAGCTTCGGGGTCATGAGCTTAAGGTTTATTGTACTATTTTTCACGTGACTTTTGTCATGCACATTATACTTGTGGTTACCGTAAAAGTACTTCATTTACATACGTCAAATCACGTTTGGCGGNATTAAAACACCAAAACCAGCAAACAATGTGAATTAAGCAACAAGAAAGGTAAGGATAATGAATAACACGAATGCTAATCAATTAAACTTAACAAATCGTTGCATAGAACACAAGATTTGGGTGGATTAAGGTGAAAAGCGATGAAGGCTGTTAGGGTTTAGAAAATCGCCAAAGGGAGAGAGAGTTTAGGGTTTTCTTTGCTAAGGGGGCGTTTGATTTCGACTTCAACATTTTACATATACATTAGAGTGCTTGGCAAAACACTCTGGAGGAGCATTTCATGCAGTCAAGCTTCGGGGTCATGAGCTTAAGGTTTATTGTACTATTTTTCACGTGACTTTTGTCATGCGCATTATACTTGTGGTTACCGTAAAAGTACTTCATTTACATACGTCAAATCACATTTGGCGGTGGGTTGTAAACACACAGGTTTCAAGTCTTGTTATGGCCGAGACTTGGAACCGGGTGGATTTACAATGCCTTTGCTGGGAAATCTTCATCCTAATGCAATTCATTTTCACTAAACTCTATGAACACATTGATGAATCCGTTTTTCTAAGCGGTGAAGCTTGTAAACCACGAGTCGTAGTCCCAACGAGGGTTGAACTGATCTCGTCACTCAAGATCGTGAGATATGTGAGATGAATAGGTTTAAAAGATGGTTTTTGGTTTTGATTATACTACAACGACAATTGAAATGCGGTTAAAGTAAAGGAAAGCAATAATGTGACGCGAAGTAAATAAACAAGTAAAGTTGCATGTAATAAAGTGACTTAAAGAAAGCGATAATTAAAGTGCGGAAAGTATTTAAAAACGGTAAATGAATTTAAAGACAATATGTTTGCAAAGCGACGTGAGTAAGTTCACTAAATATGAGCTAAAGGTTTGTGACGAATTATTTTCTTTTCTCGAGATTAGTTGTCAATTAATCTTTTAAAAAGATAATAACTCTAGACAAGTGATTTAATCGTTTTAGACTTTTGTTCTTCGAATAATCAAATCATAAGACTAAATAATCTTAACGATTATTAATCACAAACTTATAATACCCGCACTTAACTCAAAAACTCGAATCACTAAGCAAATACGACTTAAACTACTCACAACTCATATTTAATAACGTAAAGCGATAAAGAAAATAAAAAGACTTGAAAGCATTAAACGTAAATAAAGTTTTAATCTAAAAACGGAAAGACAAAAGACTTGAATAAGAAAACGTAACTAAAAAGATTTTAGAAAATTCGACAGCATAACGTTTAGATTTAATAAAAATGAAACTTCACTCGATGAACTGATGAAGTAAATAAAAGCCAAGACCGGCTTATAAAAGAAATAAGAAATGAAAAGTAAGAAAGCTAAACTCGACTCAAAAGAAAAGAGAAAATGAAACTCGAAAGAACATGGAACAGTCCATACTCGCAAGATTAGGAGAGCCATACTCGCTAAGGAGAAAAGATTCCTAAACTCGCAAGAAATGTTCCCATACTCGCTATTAAGGTCACCTGATACTCGCTACACATGAAGTCCCATACTCGCTACCTTAATAGAACTCATACTCGCTGAAGGAAAACCCCAAACTCGCTAAGATCAAGTTCCATACTCGCTACCTATGTCACCATACTCGCTAAATCATACACCATACTCGCTAAAATCATAGTCTTACTCGCTAACTAGTTCATACTCGCAATGGAATTTTCATACTCGCTAAGGAAATTTAAAACTCGCAAAACCCTAACTTTTTAGAACCTCAAACTCGCAAGATATTAGAAACATTAAACTTTTATACGGACCAAAACATAAGCTTAACCAAAACAATTACAAGATTAATGAAAACAGTTAAGACTAAATACAGCTTATAAAAGACAAAATAAGCCACGACTCAAAACAAAGACATGCAAGGTGACAACTCTTATAAAAGCTTTAGAAAAGATTAAGAGACATGAAAGTAAGCTCAAAGAATGAAAGCTTAAAGAAAGAATATTAAGAACAAAATAAGCAGTAGACAATGGAAATAAAGCCTGCATTCAAATAAGATTTACCACTAAATACACAAAATAAAACCTAAAAACTACTACCAGACCTTACCACCTGTACTCTATGGCTCAAGAGCATCAATGATTTATCTAGCTAGGGGGGAAGTTCTAGTGCTTACGTGTACACTTACACAACATTAAACAACTCCAAATGAAAAACATCACTAAACTCTATTACAACACTACTCTTCTAAAAAATTAAACAGGGGCATATATAACAAGCGGTGTTGACCGTGTATTTCCAAGTCTCAAAGATGTACAAAAACGATCACTTCTCCCGAACTTGGAAAGCTTATTTCAAATAAATACTCTTCCCAACTTCGATTAAAAGCGTTTCTTTCATCTTCTGACTTTAAGAAATAACTTTTGTCGTCTTGGCTTTTCTAAGTTAGAATATCACTCGTTGACTCGCTTCTTGACACTTTTCCACCATCTCGCCGTTTAGGCTTTTTGGTGATTTTGTTGCCATATTATTGCAATATCCTTCCCTGCAACGATCAACAAAACACAAAAACACTATATCCTTTTGGCTGTTTAACGGTTAGATTTTGTCTTATAAGTCATGAAAATGGTGAAATAAAAAGGTATGTAATAAGCAACTACATACTACAAAAATCCGCATCGTCAAAGGTGCTTGGTTGAGCCGTTGAATCCGCCTTTGACTGACTTTGGGTCTTCGGTAACAGCGAAAACGGAGGTCCCGGGAGCCGGGGGACCCTCAGACGATCAAGTCAGTATCAAGCTATAGATTTATGTATAGGAGTAATAATATAGTAAAGTAGTATCAATCATATATGTAATAGGTGTCGAGTAGCTAGTCTGACATTACAATACTAGACATATATTAAACTACAAAGTTGTACTAATTGGAATTATTTATGAGCGGAACGCTCCATATTTTATAACCAATATGTGCAGCAAGGCCCAATTATTAGTAACAATAAATCATATGCTTCAACAATCACTTACATCAGGATATGCTCGTGGTTATTTCCTAGATCCTCCCGGACTTTCATACATATTACGATACATATATTAGGATAAACGTAATCAAGGCCTGGAACGATAGTAGAAGGAACAATGAACATATGAGTTAGATATCGTTCGAAGTGACTTAATGAACGAGTGATTGATAGGTTTTACATAACTTCCAAGAATTTAGTCATGGTTTACTATATAGAATATATGATGATGTACACATTAATAACAGATAAAACAAAGTAGGAACACAACCTAAAGTTATTTTTTTACCCACTATAAACATTGAAAGAAAAAGCTTTTAGTAATAAGCGTGCACATTTCTCAAAATATTTGTTGTAATCGACACTCAATCTGTCTATGAGAAATTAATATTGTGTAATTAAGACTTTATGTAATTCCCCCCTCACATAGCCAATATAATTTTTTAGAAGGGCAAATTACTTGAAAATGATGCACTTCCAGCTTTTTCCCATTGTAATGTACTTTCATTCTTTTTTTCCTAATGTGTCACTCAAACTGCTTAGAATCGTCCATTGTGTGTAGCGGTGACTTGATCACCTGCTGGAGCAGGTTAACCTAAACGGGTCGTTAGGTTTATCATTGCACCTGTTAGCCTTTAGAGTAGCGATCGTTATTATGCACATACAATGACAAAAAGTAACAAGTTTAGATGACTTTTATTATTTTTTAAAATTTTATGACGTTTTACATGTTTTTGCACCCACATTTTTTACACCCTTTATACACACATTTTTATACACGTTTTATCATTTTAATCGGATTTTCATACCATACATTTGTATACACTTTTTATACACACTTTTTATATACACATTTTTTATGCACGGTTACACACGTTTATAAACACACATTTACACACGTTTTTATACACACGTCTTATCCAGACATATTTATAGACGTTTTTATACACACGTTTTTTATACAC
>LBNU01030612.1:21593-61483 GCA_014162995.1 Artemisia annua
ACTAGGCCAAAAACTCTCTGGCCCGTCATGAGTAACTTCTAATTTCTTCGCTTCATTTGTTCCTGACGTCGTCACGTTGAAGCTTGTGACGCCGTCACCTTCAGTGCACTTTAGGGTCTTTTGAGATTTTGTTGTTTTCCGCACTTTTTCACTCCGAAAACGCCCGAAAATGCTTCTTTTGTGATTTTCTCCTCAAAAATACCTAAAATGAGAAAAGAAGCGACTTTGGGTGAAATCCGATCAAATAATATACGAATTAGGACTCAAACTGACCCCTAAAAACGTAACATTTTTCGTCTCATCAGGCTCTCATTAAGGTATCATCTCATAACCCTAACTCTTCACTAAAACCCTAAAACCGATTACTTACTCTCACGCCGGAGGATAATCGTGGGAGACAATCCCACGGTAAGCCTAACGGTGTTCTTTGTTCTCTTAGTGCGCAAGTCTCAGCATCAAGATCCAATTGATACAGGAATAGGAATCCAAACAAGGAACGCCCAACTTTTGTATCAACAACAAGTGTTTGCTCTTATTCTCACCAAAACCCACTCTTTGAGCCACGAGATTTACCTCAGCCCACTCTTCACCATAGCTCAAACTTGGAGTTTCTTGAAGGTAGTTTGAGTATAAGACGATTTATATCCATCTTGCACCCGAAAAAGTCATAAAAATTTGTTTTTAAACTCTATCTCTAATTTTCTTGTAATTTATGTTTAAGAGACTTTTGAATCTGAGATTACATAAGTTTTTAGATGTTTATTAAGTATGGTAAATGAGGATAGGATGTAGGGTAGGTAGTTAGGATTGATTGGAAAGTGATTTACAAGAGTTCGTTTAAAAGGGTTTTGATTTGTTGTTTTTGATTTACCTCATGGTTTTACATATAAAAATTTGTTAGATCTATAATAAAAACCAATAAACTCCTGGACATATTTGAGTTTTAATCTAATAAAAAGTAGGTAATGGTTAAACTTGAGCATGCATGAGGATTAGACACATTTAATACACTTAAAGCAACCTTTGGTATTGGCCAAATCTGTCCAGTTTTTCAAGAGCCCAAAAACGACTCACCATTTTGTCCTCAATGGGTTTTAAGCAAATATAAAAATATGGTAAGTTACCCACATGTCTCATGGTCATTTCCCCGAAAACCTTACATCCTAATTCATCCCGATGATTTTATTAAAAATCCTACACTAAAAGTTACCCAGACATGCATGTCAGTTTTGTTTGGCCTAATACTATAAAATCTTGCAAATAACCTTATGTTGATCAAAACATGAAAGTTTTAGCTAAGACATGTAGAAAACATTTCCACTGGTCTTGTGTCCATTAGACCTGTAGAACACAAGATCTACTCATTTTCCTAAGCCTAAGTGATATCAACTCTCTGGTGATTATGGCAATTTCCCTTCTTCTTCAAATCTAATCGATTCCTTTTCAATCCTTTGATTCAAATACCTTATAAAACTTCAACTCTTGTGGATTAATCTGAGTATTATTTCCTTTTAGTTGATTTGTTATTTGGTTGCTTATCCTTGGTTGTTAGGGATTCGAATTTTATACATTAGTGAATCGTTATTGCTTTATTACCATATATTTAGGTCGGTTTGCATCTGCCATATATTAGGGATCGCTTAATTATTCTGGTTTTTAAGGTCGGTTGGAATTTTTATTACCTTATCTGATTCAATCATGAAAGTCGGTTAGTTCTTTATGATGGGTATTTAAACCCTTTTTGGGTTTCGTTTCATTATTTGGTTGGGAAGGTCGATTGTTGGAAGTAGTTTTTAGGGTTTTTTCTTGTTCGCTTATTTAGGGTTCTTCTTTTTTGTTTCTGCTGTTGTTACTACGTATTGAATTGTTGTTGGTGTTATTATTATGGAGTCGACTAATAAGAATACAAAACCATCAGCCATCCCTAAATCGACTATGCTTGGTGATACTCCTATCTTGAGGTCGGTTTTGAGGAAGTCAGTCCCTAGCAACATTAATACTTCGAACAAATCCCATGATGAGGTATTATCTGCTGGGCACCAAGAAGAGGTTGAGGAGGTTTCGTTGGTGAGTGGTTTAGCAGCTAAGATTAGGAATGTAGATGGGAAGATATTGGGTAGAGACGGTAAGGTGTGAAAACCTTATCGAGTTGTTAAGTTTGCTGATCAAGATGATGTGTTGGCTAAGAATTAGAATAAGGAGGATGTGAATGATCATGGAACTTTGGTTGGGAATGAGAAGGGTGCTCATGGAACACCAAAGGCTACAATGGCTGCTGCAACTCAAGTTTCTAGTGTTACACAAGGTTCGAATGCAACTCAAGTGACTAGTGTGACGGATCCAATTCAACTTGCGAATGCTACTGTTGAGAGTGCTAATATTGGTGATAATGGTAAGTCTTCTAGTGTTGTTGGTTCACAACCAGCCCCCAAACTCTCATATGCTTCTATGTTCAAAACTAAGAATACGTTCAAATCTGTTAACATATGTGAATTACGTAATGAGGAACGTGTGGAAGGAGCTCATGTCACAATTCCTTTAAAAGAGATTGATGATGTTTCGGCTAGATTTACTATTACTCTTTACGGGTATTTTATTGGGAAACGGCTTTGACTGGCTCTGAAACAGTCAACAAAAGTCAACCAAAGAATTGGTCAACTAAAGTCAAACTATAAAAGAGTCAATGCAATAGCCAAAGGAGTATAGAGATTCCCCGGGTCGTTTAAATCCCGACGAGGAGTGAATTGTATCGAAAACGGTTCTGAGATCAAGTGCTTTATGAAACGATGATGGGAAAGTGAGATTGATTTAAATTGAACTACAAGATTATGAATTAAAATGATAGACGAACACTAAAAATGATTACTGAAATATGCAAACGTTACAGATCTAAAAAATGTACGTTTACGTTTAATTAAAAACGTCTACGTACGAAAATAAAAGTGAAAATGGAAAACTACAAACACCTAGATGATGAAAAACATATTTTTACAATCTAAATGATAAAAGAAAATTTTAAGAAAAAGGAAAATATTTTTTAGGCTTTTTAATTAATTAATATTAATTAATTACTAATTGCTAATTAAACTAAGTTAAATTAAAATAAATACTAAACTAATTTATAAAATTACCAAACTTTTTCTAAAACTACTTAACAATTACAGGATTCCTAAAAAATTATAAAAAGTTCCTAAACTTATAAATAAACTATTTTAGATTTAATTCACTTAATTATTAATTAAAAGCTAATTAAACTAAATTAATTAATAATAATAGCAAATGAACAGTGACAATTAAGAAACTATTTTCTAAAAATACTATATGATTAATAAAAGCTAAAAAAATATAAAAAGATGCTAGAGATAAAAATTAAACACTAAATGATTTTATTTTTGATTTTTTAATTAAAACTAAATAAACTACAATTAATTACTAAAATTACCAAATGAAAAGAGAAAAATATGAAAATTTTTTACACAAACACTATGTAATACCAGGAACCTAGGAAAAATATGAAAACTACTAATTATTTAATAAAAAAAATAGAAAATAAATTAAAAAGATAAATCCTATTAAATAGAAGCTATCACTAAAAATTAAAATGATGATTTTTGAAATTTTCTTTTACAAAACTACTTAACACTGATAATGCACCATCTTTTGTGAAGACAACTTATTTGAAACTCAAAATTAAGCTCTTAATGAGCTTATAAGCTCAACAGTGCACTAAAGTGAGGATTTAAGCTTGAAAAGGCTAATGACAAGCTGTTACTACTGACCCAATAGTACTTAAAGCCACAAACAAGTTAAAGGAACCAAAAAGAAGCTAAAACAATAGGAGAATTGTACTAAATAAGCCAGAAGCAACAAATAAGCAAATCTACTCCCAACTCAGACCTAAACAGGTCTGCAGGCTTGTTGGCAGGCCAAATTAAGCTGGGGCAAAAGCTCTAATATCCAAAGTGAACTTGGGTTCAGTGAGCTAGCATTACTAGCTTCTCAAAGAACCAAGAAACTAAGGGTAAGCTTGAGTAGATAGCTTATTAGAGGCTAGTGAAGTGGGCTTGATACCCACTGAGTCAGTGCTTGATTTAGTGTAGGTTTATGAAAGCTTTTCAACCAAAAGCTATTCAAACAGGCTCACAGCTCAGAGATGTTGGTTACAATAACTTATGTGATCTCAAAACAACTTAAACAAACTGATTTTAGGAACTTCACATGCTTATGCAAGCTCAAATATTTAACAGTGGTGAGGTATTGAGTTTAAATGAGCAAAGTGGAAACAAGCAGTTAACCAAGTAAGTACATAAGCACAAAGCAAAAACAAAAAACAAGTAGAAACAATCTGAGCAACACTTGACAGGCTAAAAACAATAACTAACAACCTAGTATCACAAGAGATATGCAAGCTCAATGGATACTGAGCTTGAACCAGCAAATGACCATCAACTAGGGCAACAAAGTATCACTAAATAAGCAAACAAATAAGCTTTTAAGGCAAAACTAAATCTAGATCCAACAAGTCAGTAGTGGTAGCTTCTCAAAACATCAAAAATCTCATCATGAACCAACAAGATGAACAAGTTATGAGATATTGAAAAACAGGTCAAATGGGATTATGCTGGGAGCAGGGCACTTAATTGGTCAAATGGGCAACTTTGAAACCAAATTTAGATAAGCAAACTAGTTTAAGAATCCAAATTTCTTCTTGAATCACACACTCAGGCCTCCAAATACCACAAATCAACAAGAATCAGCTATAAATACCAACTATTGAGCACTATGTGGCTATGAGAAAAATGGGTGAGACTGGGGTGCAGGGGAACCAAATGGCCAACTGGGTCACTTTGAGACCAATTCTTGATGAGCAAACAAATTTCAAATTGCAAATTTCTGGCTGATTCATGTCCACAAGCTACCAATTAACACAAAGCAACAAGAAATTTCTATTTCCAACATGAATTAAATCCTATGCATCATTTAGAAATTCTATCCATTTTGACAGTTGAGACTTTATTGACTTTTTGAGGTTTTGCAAAATGTTGACTATGGTGAATTTTGAAGCCTCCTAGATTACTAACTATGATGTTAAAAGCTACAAATGAACTGATTTAAGCTATAATACATAAATGTACATGATCCTATATGATTATGCTAATCAAAAATCACACAGTTAGGCAGCTAAGAAGATTTTTAAAGCAACTTTGACTTTTACTGAAAAACCTAAGTGTTACTTAACTGCAATGAACTAATCTATCCTACTGGACATTGTCTCAACTAATTTAAACAGCAAACACTAACAAGATCACAGTTTAACTGACAAATCCAAACAATCCTTTAAAGTCTGTTAACAAAGGAATTTTTAAGCAAATGAGCAATTGTGATCATGAACCTGCAACATAATCATTTATAATGATATATCAAACTGAATTGAGCAAAAAAAATTCATAAGTTCTAACCACAAGCACCTAATGATCAGTACAATCCAACAATGGCAGTCAATTGGAAAGATTGAGCAACAAGTAAATTCAAATAACAACTACCCAATATTAATCTAAAATTCAACTAGAATTCACCAAATAAACACAAAGAACACATAGCTAAGCAGATTCAAGCCTATGAACAGTAAAATGAAGAATTTGAACAAAGAGCTTACAAAAGTGAATCAAGGCCAACTGAGGAACCAAGAACCAAGTAACTATCCTAACACCTCCCACGAGGTTCTATTACCATGTTCTTCCAAAATCCACCTTAATTCCCTGCTTCTTCTTCTTTCTTCCCTGATTTTTATTTTTCTACTATTTTTTCTGATTTTTGTGTATTTTTGAGAATTATAGCCAAAACTATTTTTTGCCCACTGAAAGCTTATAAACTTTTACTTAGGCTGAAATGAGTCTCAATGATAAACAGAATACACTTTCTCACAATATTTATGCTAAATGATGAATTTAATAAACTTATGGCAAACTTGAATTTAAACGGAGAACTTAGAATTTTTATTAAAGAACTACAAAAATACACTGGAAATAAGCTAGGAATTACACTGAAAGGATGAATTACATAAAAGCTAATGTTTATAATAAATTCGACATTATTTAATTAAGCTGAAAATTACACACTTTCTTCCCAGCTACAATGCTCCTCTTTATAATGACTTTCTAGGGTTAGGAGACCCACTTGAACATTTCCCAGCAGCTATCTTGTCCATTGGATAAGTACTTTTCAATCTGGACCATTCTTTCATTTTGGCGCCAAAATTAGTTTTGGCTTGTTGTCTCTGATAACTTGTGCCAGGGTCTCAAATTTGGACTGGGGTGCTAGTTTTGAGTAGCTAGGGTACAAGGTGGGTGGTGTTATGATGGTGGAGGGTGGTGTGTTGAAGCGAAAATCCAGGGAAGGATTGCCAGGGTGGAGGGATAAGGTGGGGTGATGTGGAGAAGGGTGGGTTTGACCATAGCTTTGACCCTGTATAATAAAAAACGGGGGTGTGGGTTTATTAGTGGGATTGGGCTTTGGAAGGTGTTGGGCCAGGGGTAGGAAATGGGTTTAGTTATTAGGGGTGTTGTTTTGGTTGGGTTATAAGTATCAAAAGGGCCCAATTGGTTTTGTAGTAATCACAAGGACCATATTTGCAACTTCTGAAAACTGAGGGGCCTGTTGTGCCAACTTTCCAAACTTCTTCAAGGACCTATCTTGCCAACTTTGAAATTCCATAAGGACCTTTGATGTTATTTTTCACATTTCACAAATCCAGGGACCATATTTGACAATTTTCAAAAGTTGGAGGACCTTTTCTGCCATTTGCCCAAAAATTCATTCAAGGACCAATTTTGACAACTTAGAATATTTCAGGGACCTTGAATGATAAAACTCCACAATTTTTGGATTCCAGGGACTAGTTTTGTCAATCTTTGAAAGTTGGAGGACTGAAACTGCCAATTATGCAAACTTTGTTCGTTTTTTCATTTGTTTTTAAACATTTTGCATTTGAGACACATAAAACACGATCCTTGGATATTTTATGCATTTTGATGCGTTTTTGCGTGTTTTCNTTATTGGGAAACGACTTGCATTCCCAATTGTGGAGAATTATGTTAAGAATACATGGGCTAAGTTTGGATTAGAACGTGTTATGTTGAATAATGGTTTTTTTTATTTCAATTCTCCACTAAGGATGGTATGGATAAAGTGTTAGAGACTGGTCCATGGTTGATTCGTTCTATTCCTATTTTTTTGAACATTTGGACGCCTAATACTACGCTTGCTAAGGAAGAGGTCACTTCAGCCCCCGTATGGGTGAAGTTACATAATGTGCCAATTGTTGCTTATACGGAGGTTGGATTGAGTTTGGTTACGACTCAAATTGGTAAACCTATCATGTTGGATTCTTACACTAGTTCTATGTGTGTTAAGTCTTGAGGTCGGAATTCATATGCACGAGCTCTTGTTGAAGTGTCTTCTCTTAACGAGTTAATGGATCATGTGGTTGTGGCGATTCCGTTTCCTAATGGTTCAGGTCACTCGTTGGAACGCATTGATATTGAATATGAATGGCAGCCCCCTCGTTGTGCTTTGTGCAAAATATTTGACCATAATGATGTTGCATGCCCAAGAAGGTTAAACAAGCTAGTGTGAAGTCTAATGTGGATGAGGAGGGTTTTGTAGAAGCTACTAAGCGTAAAGGTAAAGGTAAGGCGTCAACTCATGAGAAGGTTATTGATGGAGTTCGTTTTGCGAAACCAAAGGTCACATTTAACTATCGTTGGCAGCCGGTTTCGAAAACTAAAGGGGGTCTGATGGAGCGTCTTCTTCTAAGGGTAATGGTATTAATAAGGAACCTACTGGTCCTAATGAGGGTGTGGAGCATGGTGCTTCATCTTCTAAGGCTCATGGTACGAATAAGGAGGCTAGTGTTCCTAATGTGAAAGCTGGTCAAAATTCTGTGGTTACTAAGACATATAGTTATGTTCCAGCCCCTAAACGTTTATTCATGATGATTTAAGTGATTTAGCCACTAAGAATTCCTTTGGAGCTCTTAATGATGATGTGATCTGTTCGGATTTGGGATTTGAGGATAATTCGTCTTAAGGGGATAAAGGTGTGCATGAATTGGATAGTGATAGTGATAATGAGGTCGATGAATATATTGAGTGTGAAAAACCAAGCACGGACGCTAGTAATCGTAAGGAAGCAAGCACTTCCTCTGTTGATGTTACTCATGTATAGTATCGCTTCATGGAATATAAAGGGAATGAACCAATCCCCTAAACAAAATGAGGTTCGTTAGGTTATTGGTGAAAATTAACTTTCTATTTGTGCTATTTTGGAATCGCATGTGTCTAATTCTCGTCTTCAGGAGTTATGCATGAGGGTGTTTAAAGGGTGGGATTGGACTTTTAATGGTAATTTCTGTATTAGTAGTTCTCGTATCATCTTGGGATGGAATGTGGATGCGGTTGATTTGAATGTGGTTGCTATGACTGATCAGGTGGTCCATACTTTCATTCGATTCAAGGCTGATAAGAAGGAGTTGTTTTGTTCTTTTGTGTATGCTCACAATAGGTATACTCATCGAAGACCCCTTTGGGATAATCTTGGTTTACATAATCAGCTGGTCCGTAATCGTCCTTGGTGTGTTCTTAGGGATTTCAATTCAGCTATAAATTTAGAAGATAAAATCGAGGGTTCTTCGGTTATTGATATTGCGATGCGGGAATTTAAAGAATGTGTTGATGCTAATGAGTTGGTTGATATAAATCGTTCGGGGCTGCAATTTACTTGGACTCAAAAGCCGAGAGGATTGGATGGTACTTTGAGGAAGATTGATCGTATAATGGCTAATCTTGGGTTTGTGGACTCTTTTGCTGGTGCTCATGCTATTTTCCAACCGTACCGTGTTTCTGATCACTTCCCGGCTATTCTTCATATTCCTACGATGTGTAAGTTTAAACCTAGGCCATTTAAATTATCAAATATTCTGGTTCAGAATTCAAGGTTTAAACAGCAAGTTCAAGAGTGTTGGGGTACATCGGTGAGTGGTTTTCATATGTTTGAAGTGGTTAGTAAATTGAAGGCGCTTAAAAAGCCTTTTCGGAGTATGCTTTTTCGAGAAGGGAATATTCATGAGAAAGTTACTAAACTTCGTCATGAATTGGATGCGGTTCAACGTGCCCTTGATTTGGATCCTTTTAATGTTGATTTGCGTGAGGAGGAAGCGTGCTATCTTAATGCGTTCAATGAAGCAGTTTTGAAGGAAGAATGTTTTCTTAAGCAAAAAGCTAAGGTTGAATGGCTTCGGGTTGGTGACTCGAATTCTGCATACTTTCATAAGGTCGTGAAGAGTAGGAAAGCTAGGAGTCGGATTGATTCAATTTGTGATGGTAGTGGCGTGCAATTGGTGGATGATCAGGTTCCTAATGCTTTTGTTTCTTACTTTACTTGGNTCGAGAAGGGAATATTCATGAGAAAGTTACTAAACTTCATCATGAATTGGATGCGGTTCAACGTGCCCTTGAGTTGGATCCTTTTAATGTTGATTTGCGTGAGGAGGAAGCGTGCTATCTTAATGCGTTCAATGAAGCAGTTTTGAAGGAAGAATGTTTTCTTAAGCAAAAAGCTAAGGTTGAATGGCTTCGGGTTGGTGACTCGAATTCTGCATACTTTCATAAGGTTGTGAAGAGTAGGAAAGCTAGGAGTCGGATTGATTCAATTTGTGATGGTAGTGGCGTGCAATTGGTGGATGATCAGGTTCCTAATGCTTTTGTTTCTTACTTTACTTGGTTCCTTAGGCAAGAAGGCCCTGTTTTGCCATTGGATGATTCTGATCTTTTTCACATCGACTCTTGATCCTAATGTGGCTTTATATATGGTTCGTGATGTTACGGCTCGTGAGGTCAAAGATGCTATATTCTCTATGGGAGATGATAAGGCGCCGGGTCCTGACGGTTATTCGGCTGCATTTTTTAAGGGTACTTGGGATATTATTTCGGATGATGTTACTAAGGCGGTTCAGGAATTTTTTGTTAATGGTAAGTTGTTGAAAGAGATTAATCATACTACCATAGCCCTATTGCCTAAGATCAATTCTCCCACTCGGATAACTGATTTTAGGCCTATTTCGTGTTGTAATGTGATTTTCAAGTGTATTAGTAAGATTATTGCTAACCGGATTAAGGAGAGCCTTAGCACTTTGGTTAGTCCGAATCAGTCTGCGCTTGTTCCTGGTAGACGGATTGCCGATAACATTCTGCTTACTCAGGAACTTATGCATAATTACCACCTCAATCGTGGCCCTTCTAGGTGTGCTTTTAAGGTGGATATTCAGAAGGTGTATGACACGGTGAATTGGCAATTTTTGAGGTGTATTTTGGTTAGGTTTGGTTTTCATTCGCGTATGGTTCACTGGATTATGGAGTGCGTTTCTACTACTTCGTTTTCGATTAGTGTGAATGGCATTTTGCATGGTTATTTTAAGGGTAAGCGTGGTTTAAGGCAAGGGGATCCGTTATCGCCTTATCTTTTCACACTTGTTATGGAGGTGCTTACCCTTATTTTGAGGCGTCGCGTTCGGGATTCTGAGTTGTTCACTTTTCATCACAAATGCTCTCAACTTAACATTATTAATCTTTGTTTTGCTGATGATTTGTTCTTGTTTGCACATGGTGATGCTCATTCGGCTGGTGTTATTATGGATTCCCTAGAGGAGTTTAAGGATGTGTCGGGGTTGTCTCCTAGTTTACCCAAGAGTACGGCTTATTTCTGTAATGTTCTCAATCATGTTAAGCTTGCTATTTTACAGATTCTTCTGTTTGTTGAGGGGATCCTGCCTGTGAAGTATCTTGGGGTGCCTTTGGTTACTACTAGATTAATCTTTAGAGATTGTAAGGAATTGGTGGAGAAGCTGTCTAATCGCATCAATGATTAGAGGAATAAATCCCTCTCTTTTGCTGGTCGGTTTCAGCTTATTCAGTCAGTTCTGTCTTCTATGCACATTTATTGGGCCTCGGTTTTTGTTCTCCCTGCTCGTATTGTGTCTGATCTTGAGCGGCTTATGCGGGGTTTTCTTTGGAGTTCTGGTAATGGTCGGAAAGGTAATTCTAAAGTTGCTTGGGAGGTTGTGTGCTTGCCTAAACAGGAAGGTGGGCTTGGGATTTGAATCATTTAATACGGCTCTCGTTGCTGCTCATATTGGGCGTTTGTTCAATTCTATGGATTCTTTGTGGGTGAAATAGATTCATACATATAGGTTGCGTGGTCGTAACTTTTGGGATGTTCCATGTCGTGGTAATCTGTCTTGGAGTTGGCAGAAGATTCTTCAGATTAGGCATCTTGTTAGGCAATTTTTTTTGGTATAATATTGGTAATGGTTTGAAGGCTTCAGCTTGGTTTGATAAGTGGTGTTCGGTTGGTCCTCTTTCTCTTATTGTGTCCTCGAGGGATATTCACCGGGCTGGTTTTTCTTCTAATTCGTTGGTGCGGGACATTATTGTGGAGGATTCATGGGCTTGGCCGAATATGTGGGGAACTCGGTATCCTATGCTTACATCTATTTCAGTTCATAATTTAAATGCTAATGTGGATGATCGGTTAGTTTGGAAGACGGAGGATGGTCATGTCAAGTCTTTCTCTGTTTCTTTAGTTTGGGAGTGTATTCGGCCACGTGGACAGGTTGTAGATTGGTTTCATCTTGTTTGGTTCACGCACCGTATTCCGAGGCATGCTTTTCATTTGTGGCTGGTTATGAGAAGGAGGCTTCGTACTCAGGATATGCTACGCTCTAATGATCCCTCTAGTGATGCCCTTGTGTGCCCGTTGTGCAAAACTCAACCGGATTCTCATGATCACCTTTTCTTTGAGTGTTTGTTTTCTTTTCAGGTTTGGGACTCGTTGAAGGTGTTTGCTGGTCTTACGGATATTCCTTCTTCCTTAGAGGATGTGGTGCATCATTTGACCCCTATTTCTACTTCTCGGTCTGTGAGGAGTGTTGTTTCGAAGCTTTTGTTTGCGGCGACTTCTTATTTTATTTGGCAAGAAAGAAACAACAGGATCTTCAAGCAGCAATGTCGGTCTGAAAGTCAATTGATTGATGTGATTAAATCTACGGTGCGTTTGAAGCTTCTTACATGTAGATTCAAAAGGAGGGCGAATGTTCTTGACTTATTGCGTGTTTGGCGTTTGCCTATGTCTCTTATGCATTCTTAATGGCGAGTTATATTCTTGATGCTGATTTCTTGCTCTTGGAACGTGAGGCTGGTCTTTTGTCCCTGGTTGATGCTTTTGGCAGTAGTTTGTTTTCGTTGGAGATTCGGGTGAGTGTTGTACTCTTTTTCCCTACTCCAATGTTTTCCCACTGGGTTTATACTTGGAAAGGGTTTTTAAGGAGGCAGGCTCATCTGGTTCATCAATCTCCTTCGAAGCGATGGGCTGATATATGTGGTCATTCTTGTGTTATTAGGTGGTTATTTCCGGTAGGGGTTTTGGTTATTGTATGTATGTTTAGTTGTAACGCTTAGTGGCCTGTCACAAGCGTTTTAGTTGGATGTTCAAGCGTTGCTTGAGGTTAATGTGGTACTTCAGCCACATTCCATTATACTTAAACGATTTTTTGGTGTAATATAATTACCGGGTGAAATGCCCTTTACCCAAAAAAAAATAATTGGATGATGGAACTTTCAGAATTGATACACAGGGGTAAATTAGTAATTTTACCCTAGTTATGAAGTTCTCAGTTAAGTGAGGCTTTGATTTTTGAAAATTACAGAGTCATACCTTTCCAAGCATATATATTTCATAATTTTATTCCTTACGGTTTAGCAATGGCGACGTGATTAGTGAGACATTTTCATCATAATTCTAACAGCTTTGCATGTTAAACCATATAAGCATTTACAAACGCCTTTTCGACCCATGACTTGCTATAAAACATTTAACTAAATTACCTTATGGTATTACAAGTATAAGTACTGAATAAAAACATAAGTATAAGTGTTACACATTAATTCCCTGAGCCTAAGTCGTGTTGTATTTTATTTAGGTCATTTGTGACTTTTGCGACTTTTCTCTCGACGTGCACTTTTCCGTATACTTCTACTACTTCATTCCGGGTGAGTTCATAGCCCCAATTTTTAATTCAAAATTATTTTACAAACTCCGTGGGGGAGATACATGCTATAAATATTATGATCACAATTATTTGAAATTGTATGCTATCCTGACATTATTATTGCCTAAGTTTCCCATAGCCTGAAAGTCCCTTCTATCATGAACCGTTAATTACATGCGTGTAAACACGAATGCTGTGAATAGATCTATTTGGATTGACATCCCTCACATTGGAATGCTGAGTTCTGCTACCATGTGTACCGTATTTGTAAATTGTTAGGTATATTGGCTATTACCTATTGTCAAAGGGCATATTTATATTCTCTTCATGTATCTGAGAAATCGTTAAAGTTCGGTGTCATGAGCTTAGGGCAATAATAACTTTTTTTGACTTTGTATTCGTTGCTTAGTCACTATCATAAACTAAATTTTATTGTGATCAACTGCTTATCAATTAAACTCTATGGATTTCACTCAACCTTTGTGTTGACCTTTTTAGCATGTTTTATCTCAGGTTTTAAGAATGAAGGTCTTGGATGGAGTCGCACGGATATCATTTGAAGACTTGGCATATTTTCACATTTGAAGAGACTATCTTTTAAAAGATTTATGTTATGTTTAAAACATTTGTATCTTTTGAAAACATTGGGTTTTATGAAAACTGTCGGGACCTATTTGCAAACTCTGAGTTTTAATGTATCAAATGTGAAACACTTTTAAAACGTCTCTTTTGAACGGTCGTTTTCCATGACTTGTACTTTGTGTTATGAAGTAATACTCCAGTGACACTATCTTCCGCTGCGATATTTTGCGGGTGTTACATACTAAACCTTATTCCTACATACAGTTTGATGTCTATGATAAGTCTAAATACATATATGGTATGTGCTATTTTACACATACTTTTGACCTTAGTTTAAGTGTTTAAAAGACCAAAAACTAACGTTAAACGCCAAAGATATCGTGTTTTTGTGTTTATGACTGTGCAGGAAAGGATATTGCAAAAACGACAGCAAAAGCAACCAAAAAGCCTAAAACGAGCACGAGATGTGGAAGAGAGTCTAAAAGTCAAGTCAAAGATGAAATTTGCTTAAGAAAAGCCCGTGACGACGAATTTATCTCTTAAAGGCTCAAGAAAATGAAAGAGACACTTAATCGAAGATCAAAGATAATTATCACAATAAGCTTCACAAATTCGAGAATAGATCACTTTCTACATCTTTGAAGACCTTTGGAAGAAACGTCAACACACTACCTCAAGTTACAAGGACTATAGTTTAATTTTCCAAACGTTTAGTAGTGTGTAATAGAAGTTTATGAGTTATTTTCATAAATGATCATAGTGTAAGGGGCTTGATGTAAAAAGGACTCCACCTTGGATCCTTTAAATAGAAACCCCAAGCTTCATTTTGAAGCTAGCCTTCATTTTATTTTATGTCTTAATTTTATTTTACTTGTCTTTAATTTCATGTAAGTTTTATTTTAATGCACTTTTAATTTTTATGTCTTAAATTTACTTATTGTCTTATTGTCTTTAATCTTTAATCTTTATTGCTTAATCTTTACAAGTTTCTCTTAATCTCTACACAAGCTTTTATAACTTTCTTTGTCAACTTTGCATGGTTTGTTTAAGTCGAATTTAGCTTAAATAAGCTAGGGCTTGTAACCCTTGTCGTGGCTTATTTGACTTATTTTCTAGCTTATTCAATCTTTAAAACTTGTTTTTAATTAAAACTTTTATTGGTTTATGTTTAGATTTAAAGTTTTATTTAGTTTTATAAATTTTACAAAAAGCTAGGGCTTGTAACTTCTTGTTCGAGCCTATTTGGCTAATTTTATGCTTATTTACCTTTTTACTTGAGTTTTGCATTTAGTCTTATTGAGATTTTAATCTTTTTACATCTTTGGTCACGTAAACTTTTGTCCAAAAATCATTTTCATATTTTTGCGAGTTTTACTTATGGGTATTAGCGAGTATTAGTTTTCATATCATTGCGAGTATTACTTTCATAGCGAGTTTCATTTTCTTGTGGCTAGCGAGTATGAATTCTTAGCGAGTATGCTATTTTTGTTTGCGAGTATCACTTGGCAAACCAAACCTTGCAAGTATGGGCTATGATCCTTAGCGAGTATGAGCATTTTACTTGCGAGTATGGTTCTGTGTTGTGCCTTGCGAGTATGGTTTTTATTTGTAGCTAGCGAGTATGAAGGAGTCCAAGGTTTGCGAGTATGAACCAAGGTTTTGATTACTTGCGAGTTTGAGATCTTATTATGCTAGTATCATTTTAAAGTCTTTAGCGAGATTGGTCTTATAGTTAGCTAGTTTGAGTCGTGTTATCTTTGCAAGTTTCATTTTCAAGTTTCTTTTAGAGTCGAGTCTAGTTTTTACTTTTAGTTTTCTTATTTCTTTTACAAGTCGAGCTAGACTTTTATTAACTTCATCGTTTATCGAGTGAAGTATTCTTTTAGTTATTTTCTAAACGTTACTCTGTCGAATTTTCTTTAAAGTCTTTTAACTTAGTTTATTTTCCTTTCAACATTTTCTTTTCTTTTCTTTTATCAATTAAATTTAAAAAACCCAAAAACATTTTACATTCTTAGTTTATTTTTCTTTCTTTTATTTTGTTTAACCTTTCTTTCTTTATTTTATTTCTTTTAACGTTTACGTTTTCTTTTCTCATTTATTTTAGTTTCTTTAAACACGTTTTCACTTTAGTTAAGTTTTAAATAAAGTTTAGTAGTGTAATCAAAACACAAATCATCTTTAAACCATTCACATCACATAACTCATGGTTTTGAACGACGAGATCAATTTCAACCCTCGTTGGGACTATGACCCGTGGTTTACAAGCTTCACCGCTTAGAATTCCGCGATCAATATACATGAACCATATAATACAAAATAAACTAAAACTCTGTTTATACTGATCTTCAAACCCCCTAAAATAACTAACAATCCTTCCGACTGAAAACCGAATTTCGTGTCCCAATAGATCATACAAACAAAAATAAAAATAAATTCATTTGTTTCAACTAACAATCGAAAAAAAATGTCCATCTGATCAAACAAACACTCAAAACTATTCTCAAGAACAAACCTAAACATTTAGCACAACTTGTTTATCTTATTTCTCATACCTCAAAACAAAAACAACAAGAAAACTAACAATGTTTTCATCAAATCTATATGGCAAAAGAAAGTAACTTTTTATATCTTTTAAAGATGCAAACTAACATCTTGTTCCAAAAAAAAAAGACGCAAACTAACAATCTAACCTAACCATAACAATCGACTAAAAAAGAATGGCTAAATGATAAAATTAATGGAGTTAATGAGATTACCTGCTGATTGATGGAGAAGCGTAGCAACAATTACAGGAGAGTTATGCAGAGTTTAATGGAGGTTTTAATAATGGAGAGGAGGAGGAGGTTTAATGGAGAGGTACAAGTATTGATGCACAGGTAAGTATATTTATGGAGAAATTATTGAGGAGCTACTTGGGTAGTAATGGAGAATAATGGAGGAGGTACTGGTGATATGGCGAGAGAGGAGGGCAAATATGTACAATGACAAAGGGTGAGTTTAGATATGCCCAATACTTCATAAAAAAAAACCTCATTTTCTTGGCTTATTAAAACTCCCATAAATAAGCTCATAAGCCCCCTCAAATAAGCTTAGCCAAACACTTAGTTTGGGCTTATGAGCTTATGCAAGCTAATAAGCTCATAAGCCCACTAAGTAAGCTTAGCCAAACACCCTCTTATTAAACGTAAGAACATTTACATTTTGGCTTATTTTTTATAAGCTCCAACTTTACAGCTTATTTTGAGACTTGTCGGCTTTTATAAGTTTATCATATCATAATAAACTTATATAAGCTGGCAAGTCTCAAAATAAGCCACAAAATTAGAGCTTATAAAACATAAGCCCAAACGGGCTTAGGTTTAATAAACTTAGCCAAACAGGACCTTAACTTAGCTGCTTGTGATCCACTCGAGTTCGGTTCATTAAAAACGCGATTTGAGTTTAAAACCATGGACGACCTTCATTTTGCATCTCACATAAGTTTTATTTCTCCGGCGATCTATAGACAATTTTTTACCACGTACCTTCATCTTCTTTTCTTTTCTTTTAGATTTTTTAACAACAAAATTAAATTTTATTAATAATAAAAATATTATATAATAATTCCAAATAACATTAAAACATTACAATAATAATTAAAAACTTAAACTAATAATGTAAATTGTAGCGTTCCTTGATTTATTGCTTGATCTCCAGCAGCTTCTGTTATTTGGTTAGGGGCAAAGAGGGGTCGATTACTGAATTATACAATATGATGTCTTTGTCACGTTTCTTTTGTTCAAAAAATTCAAGTTTTCGAAGTTCTATTTCAAGTTTTTCCCTTTTCAACTCCGCTGCGTCCCTCCACGCTGCTTCTGCAATTTCCTACTCTTGATTCTTCAAATGCTAAATATTATTCTATTGTCGACTTCTTTTTTCCCTATTTTACTGACTTCAAGTTGAAGAATTTGTCGACCACCGCATCAGTAAATGAAGACTTGGATTAATCGGAGGCGGATGATTTCTTCTTATTTTTCTGGTCGCTCTTCTCGAGTCACTTTCTCAGACTCATCCGCTTCATCGTTCAAATTGAAACCACCATCCGAGGTGGTTTAAAAAGCCTTGGATTTCTTTCGAACCCTTTTGGGCTTCCTTGAAAAGCATGCATCTCAACTTCCTTCCAAGTAGGATGTCCTTCAAAATGTTCCAACACTGCTCCAATGTAAAAGGTATGATGGTACACCACTTCATATTCTGCACACACTTTTTGGTACATATTAAGGTCATTCGAACCACTTTTCGATGTTATGATAATGGCACAAAATACACCAACTCTAGGGCGAACCCTATTTTTCCATTTGCTAAGGATCGAGTCATACCATCTCTTTGAACCAGTTTCTTTTGTAAAGTAATTAATAACCTTCTCCCAAAATCCTTTACTCTTTATAGCGTTGCCCGTCTCGTTATTTTCCTACACATGACACCAAGCTCTGCACAACGCGATC
This sequence comes from Artemisia annua, assembly GCA_014162995.1. Classification (NCBI taxonomy): domain Eukaryota; kingdom Viridiplantae; phylum Streptophyta; class Magnoliopsida; order Asterales; family Asteraceae; genus Artemisia; species Artemisia annua. The sequence continues at coordinate 39,765 of LBNU01030612.1, forward strand.
ACTTCCTTAGTTGTCCATAGCGTCGACTCCTGATCCTTATTCTTGCCATCATTCTTTTTGGCCTTTGAAGCTCGTTTCGAAGGCTTCTTAGCTTTGACGAGTGACATCTCTTCGACGGGAGAGTCGTCTTCAGCTGGAGCTGAATCGTGAAACAAACCTTGATCCATATAATAATCTTGAGTCAGATAATAAGCTTGACCCGAATTCCCACATAAAAATCTGGATTATGGAATAATTGGTCATCAAACTCCATATCAAGATTAATGTGGTTAACCGAAGAATATGGTGGACGATTTGTTGTGAAGGCGTCGACAAATCCATAGTAGGACGATACAATCCAGTTGGTGATTGGAAAAAAGATTGTTGGTTGTTATGATATGGTGGGTTGAATGGACGATTTTGATAAGAAAACATGTTTTGATTTTGTGGTGGTTGTGGTAGTTGTGAATGATATTTAAAACCGACAAGTCGAAAATTAATGGTTGGTGATACACCGGTTAACCAAAATATTCGGATCCGGTGTTAAATGCGGAGTGGTTTCTTGCAATCAGTATCTTGGGGTTTTTGATTTGGGAGTTTTTTTAGATGGTGAAATGAGAGAAGTTTTGAATTGTGGTTTAAGTGATATATTTATTCTGTAAAATAAAGTGTTTAAATTTTAAAAGATTTTTTTTTAAATGTATCAAACGGTAAGAAATTAAATTAGAAAGTGGGATTTTTGTCCGTTTTTGTGTGTTTCTATCGATCATTAGAGGGACCAAAATAAAAAATAAAAAATCCGCGACCGATTGGCCATAGCAAGGCCGACCGATTCACCAGTCGGTCGACCGATTGGACGACCCCTTATTTGTGCATAACCTAAGAGGTTATATCTGCAGAAGAAAATGTATATGCAAAGTCTTCATATGTAAGGAAGAAAACCGTTTGTTTTTTATGCATTTGAAAGAAAAGAATGAAATAGAAATAGATAGGGTTTGTGTTGAAGAAGTGAAAATTTATGTCTCACTTTAAGAGGTAAAAAGTGAAAAGAAACACTTATATTTGGAAAAAAAAAAAAAAAAAAAAATTGTTGTATAAGCTTGAGGATGAATGGCTGAAGAGAAATGACGACGAAGGGCCGATGATGCACTGAGTGCCCATTCACCTCCGTTTGACCAAGAAGATACCATGAATAATGTTAAAATCAAACTAATTCTGACATTGATTATACTAATCCTAATTGTTGTTACAACCTTTCTTATGGTCATGCAGATCATTGTCATTACGAGAACAAGGATTACGATGATTCTCAAGAAGAACCCTCTAGTAAGCCGATTAAAGATGAAGCAAAGAAGTAATGAAGCAAAGGATCATCGATTTGCTTGGTGATGACGAGTCCATTAATGATGATGATTTGATTTGCTTGGGCGATTATGTAACCATGGAACCCCAAGTGAGAAAAGTGATCCTTATTTTGTAGATGAAGAAGATGAAGCAATTAAACAGAGAAGAAGCTGGTTATTAGGAATCCTGTACAAGAAACGACCAAGAATCACAATGAAAAAGTTTGAAGTTATGATATACTCATTTGGTCTATTGGAAGAGTATGTTGCTATAAGAAGTTATGAAAATGAGGAATGGGTAAGAAGTGAGGAAAACATGGTTAACCTCTAATGGGACTCTATCTATAAGAAAGGAGAAAGGTGGTTTATAAAAGGGCAACGTAAATGGAAGAGAATCTAACTTAGGGTCTGTTTGTTTAGATTTTGTATTAAGTCCTATAAAATTAAAGTGACTGTTTGGATATATGTTTTCTGTTTGTAGATGAATAAATGATTTTTTTTTCGCTAAATAAAGTGTATAAGTTAGAGAAAATGACCGTTATACCCTTTTATATGAAATAAGTGTTGAATAAAAATTTAATTGAATAAGAGTAGTGGTAGGGTAAATATGTAAAAGAATAATAAAAGTGATGACTTCATGAGAGACCCTCACCCACATGACTTTTTCTATAAGGTCATCTATATATTTTAACTACCAAACAAATACTCAAGTAATGACTTAATAAATTTATCAATTTATAAATTAAAACTTTTTAAGTCATTATCAAACACTACCTTAAAGGCTTAGAAATAAAGAAAAGCGCTCCCCAAAAGACAACCCAGGATTTCATTTTTAGTATTTTATTTTTCTGAACTATTTGTCCAGGTGCTTCAATGTGGCATATTCGGGATACGACATATTTGACCACTTGGACCCGAATTGACTTTTATTTATTCTTTCAAGCAATGTTTTAAAAACCGGTATTTTTATCGACCCGGTTTAGGAGTCGGTTCATCGGGTCACCGGTTTAACCGGTTGAACCGCCGGGTCGAACCGGTACTATACATATATATACCTTTTTCAATATTTAATAATTTGTATTGCATGATCTCATAATTTATCCGTTTTTATTCATACATTCGATTAAACCGATGAAGAATATTGGGACTATATCCATAAGTTTTGCTTTTTAAGTCTATATCTATAAAAATATAGCCAAAATTTTCAACAAGTTATTGTAAATTATAATAGTTTATAGTAAAACTATATTAATTTGTGATTCTAAGATCATATATAGCTATAATTTACTATTTTACAAAATTTTAACAAACATTAGTTATCATTACGACATTACTTTAACTTTTCAATTAAACTTATAAAAGTTAATGGAAAAAAAAAATCATTTTGTTATTTTTTTTTAATAAAAAGTCATGACCCGGCCGGGTTTATCAAACCGGGTCAACCCGGGTCAACGAAAAACTGGCGGTTCAATCCGGTTCTCAAACATGCAAAAACCCGGTCCTATCCGGCCCGGTCTCCGAGCCGGTTCCGGTTCAACCGGTTAAACCGGCCGGGTCAACCCGGGTTTTAAAACATTGCTTTCAAGTACTTTGAATTTTATGTTTGGATTTTTGCCAGGTCCTCAAGTACGGCGTATTCATGTTTTGTGGTTACGCTGTATTGGACGTGACCGGTATTTATTCTTTTTATTTCGATTAAAATAAATTACACCGTTGGTCCCTAAACTTTTGCCAGATTTTATACGACATCCAAAAACGGAAATCGTTGCCTTTTTGATCCATGATAGAGAATATATTACGCCGTGAGTCCAAAAATCTAATGCTCGTTAGTTTTGCCAGTTAAGTCGGTCCTCACGTGCTGGTCACACGAGGGCACTTTGGTCCGATCATTTTTTGATAAAACAAACGAGAGTTAGATTTTTGGACTCGCGGCGTAATATATTCTCGATCGTGGTAAAAAAGGTAACGATTCCCGTTTTTTGATGTCGTATGAAATCTGGCAAAAGTTTAGGGACCAACGGTGTAATTTACTCTTAGAGCATGCGATACGATCACCAAATTTCGTGGTTAAAGTTTAATATTTTGTGGTTAAAGCCTCATTAACCATACTGCCCCTTTGATTAAACTCTCGTTAACGTGGCGGGTTAACCTTTTAACCTCGCATTAAAGGCTAAGCCTAGCCTTAACTTGAGGCTAACAATTCTCATCCAAATAAAAAATGATAGTATAAAAACCAAACGTCAACACCATGATTTAAGAACTTAACATTAACAAGCCAACACATCATAATGCCAAAATAATACCATCTCCAAGAAAAAGAATTCACAACTAGTTTAACAATCATAATCATCATCACTTTGGTCATGACTTGTTCTTCAAAAACATCGCTGCCATGATCAACCAAAGACCCATAATCAAAACAAGAACCTCTTCTCTCCCACTTTCATCATCTTCATCTTCAACCCATCCACCACCAACACCTTCCAAAATGGGTAAAAAACTCATCTTGAAACCAACTCTCATAACCATTTTTTTAATCTTATCTATTTACATCTTCTTCAACACTTTTTACCATTCAAACCCCATTTCAAATTTACCCCCACCTTCTAATATAAAAACCAAAACAGTAAATATTTACATGTATGATTTACCATCAAGATTTACTTACGGGGTTATTGAAAGCTATGAGCTTGCTAGAGGTGGCTTAAAAAATGACAACCCAAAGTACCCTGGTAATCAACATGCTGCTGAATGGTACTTGTTTCTTGATTTGAATAACCCATCAAGATCCGGTTCTCATCTCACCCGGGTCATGGATCCGGATCAAGCAGACTTTTTCTATGTTCCGTTTTTTTCGTCGTTGAGTTTAGTGGCGAATCCGGTCAGGGGAGGTGGGGTAATGGTGGAGGGAGGGTATAGTGATGAGGAAACGCAGGAGAGTTTGGTAATGTGGTTGGAACAACAGGTTTATTGGAAGAGGAATAATGGGAGGGATCATGTGTTTATTTGTCAAGATCCTAATGCATTGTATAAAGTTGTCGATAGAGTTAAGAATGCCATTTTGCTTGTTTCGGATTTTGGGAGGTTGGGGAGGGATCAAGCGTCGTTGGTTAAGGATGTGATTTTGCCGTATTCGCATAGGATTAATGGGTTTAAAGGGGATGTTGGAGTTGAGAATAGGAAGTGGTTGATGTTTTTTATGGGGAATCGCTTTCGGAAGGAGGTATGACTTCTATTTTGGCTCTTGTTACGTTAGCTGTTTGGTTCTGAATATTGTGTTTTCTAGTGTTTGGATTTGATTATGTTGTCACAAATGCAATAGTAATATATGGAGCTGTTTGAGTGTTTATGAGGTGAAATATTTTCAATCTAAATAAGCAGATTAAGAACTCCAAACTACTTATTTTACAACCCTCAAATAAGCTGACATATATGAAGTTAACACTCAAAATGGCTTATCTGCTACGCTTAATGCAATGTGAATCCCTTAGTTCCACTTTATTAAAAGCTTATGCTTTTCTTTTTATGACTGACTTTACAAGAATCTGCTGTCGTGTTGGTAATTAGAATATAGATATGCTCATACGCTAACTCTATTAGTAAGACTTGTCTTAGTTACATGTACGACTACTATATATACCTACCATCATCATAGTTCATTCTATCCTTTATTTGTGATTGAGATTATATTTTTACTACAAGTTAATTGTACAAAGTTTTTAGCTTGTTAAGTTTGTGGTAAGTTTTATAGCTGAGCGTTTAGCCTAATTGGGCATGACATTGGTCCTTGCTTATTTCTTTCCCGCAAAAGTTGGAATCTTCTATTTAATACTCCAACAAATGTTTTAAAAAAAATGTTTACATATAGAATTCCTATAAGATCCCGAGTCCAAGTGGCCTTGGCCATTGGGAAAAGGATCTCAAAACATTGCCTTAAAGAATGTACTTGCTTAAATTGCTTTAACTCCCACCAAACTTTGATTTTAAACCATTAGTTTTTGTTATGTTATGCCATTAAGATTAATTGATCATCATGCAACTTCTATCTGGATTAACTTTTGATAGCTGTTAGTTTTATCCAGTCTGCAACTTGAGCTGTTAGCTTTGAATAGATCATCTTTACCAGGCTTTCGTAACAATGCATTTGATAATTGCTGTGAGGGTATAGTTATCTGAAAGACTGAGTTCCTCAACTACCGGAACTTGTTTAATTGTTGAGGAGCTAATACTTGGATGAATAATATATCTAGTCTAACTCTGACCCAACATCGCATTTATAAAGCTCGGATACCTTACCATGTTAATTCTTGGTAATGAGATGCAAACCCAGATATTTCTTTTTCAGTGACATTTCTTCTGGCCATACATCATCCCAGAACTTACTCTGATCTCTGTTACCTGCTTATGCATCCCCATCTCCACATATCTTGTCTAGTTGTCTGATTTTAGAATACAAGAATACTCTGTATGAGTTTGTCAATTGACAATTTACTTGCAGATGCTTCTTGATGTAAATTTTAAATGTTTCATTGAGATTATCTTTTCTTCTTTTGACTTATCTTTAATTGTTATAGAAACCACACAATCATGGTAATTCATTAAAAGCAATAGAGAAGAGTAAGATTGGAACTCAGGACCCCTAATCATGATTCATGAATAAGATCCAACTACTTTAGCCAGTTTAGAACGGCTATTTATGTTACATGATGCTCTCTCCATCTCTATTTAACATGATACTTTTGTTGGAAAGATTCATTTCAAATTAACCTATTGAAAATCATTACAAATATATCTGTGAGATTGATTGTGATCTATAAGTTTGTGAATTTTGTTTTATTAAGGGGTGTTATATTTTTTATTTATTATTATTATTCTTTATCGTTAGTCAAAATTTTCTATTAAGCTATTTGCCCTGTCATATATTTCATTTTGCTGGGCCAGAGCTAGCATTTTATTACTTATTTGGCCGGTCTACTATTAAGGGGCTGCCGGAATTGTAACTGGAAAAGAAAAAAACTTATAGGTTATGTGGCTCTAATACCATACTAAACCTCAAAGGTTATTGTATTGATTGTATTCTGAATTGTATATGTACATAACATTGTATTGTACTCCGTATATCTATATATACTAATAACATAGCTTGGAGACAAAGCAACTAACTCATAACCTAATGGGTACGGCCCATCTATACAATTAGGACCGACCCATCTAGTCTAGTTTGGCCTAATATCTACTTTCACCCGAGTTTCTACTTGCAATGACATTGTTTGTCTTTGGCTGTAATAATGTTGTTCTCATTTTGTGCTACTCTACCCCACTAATAGAGCTGGCAAGGTATGTTGGTTGGGTGGGCTGGTGAATGGTCAAAACAGTCTCAGGTTGCAATTGGTCATACTTTAGTGTTGAAACCGGCCGAGTCAGTTTGGGTTGATATTAAACACGTTTCTTTCATTCTATCTACTTTTGTACTTGATTAATGTATTAAATATGAAATAACATTATATTACAATTTTAATCTAAGTCATTGAATAAGCACACGAATTAGGAGGTTTTATATGTTACATTGTTGGGAAACTTTCAGCATTTACAACCAATTTGACTCATTCCCCTACTAGCTAAACTTTCTTATATGACCCGTTTGAGAGAAAACACGTGAATGGGCTCTATATTATACATAAACTGTTTGAATTGTACACATCTACCTGGCGACGTAAGAAGTCAATTTCTTTTATGTCAATATTGGTCTAAACTACATATATGCCATTATATGACCAAACTTCCTATTTTTCAAACATCAAGACGCAGTTCATATCTTTTCTTCTTTAAAGCTGAGTGGGGAAGATGAGACTGAAATTATGACAAATGAGATTTGGAAGCAGTTTTTGCAGTTTGTTTCAAACATCAAAACATTATGGGTGCGTTTAGTTGGGGGAAAACACCCTTGTTTTCCACAAAATATTTTGTGGAAAACAAAGAAAATAGAGATCGCGTTCAAATAAGAATTTTCCAACAAAATGTCTTGCAAAACTCAAAATCCCCTATTTCCTAACTTAACAAGGAAATTACAAAACAAATTTTAGTTCTTTTCCTTGTTTTCGTTTGTAACCTACAACTCTCCCTCCCCTTCTTCAAAATAGAAAATACAAATATCAACTAAACGCGTTTTCTAAATTTTCAAGTGTTTTGTGGAGATAAATTTCCCTTTCAAATTTTTACAAAACTAGAGATAGAAAACAAGAGAATTTTTTCTCCAACTAAGCGCACCCTATATATCGCAAGCTGTCATTGTCATTTCATAATGATTGCTACTTCTGTTCTTAATTTATTCGTCGATGATCCTTCAATCATTGGAGTTTGGATTAAAGGTTCTATATTTGGTGCAAGTCATAAAGTTTTTGGATTTACGTACTTGCCTCTTTGGGAGATCAGGAGAAGTAATTCAAAATAGAATATTATATATGAGATGTTTGTATCTGTTTCTTTTGACTTGGTAGTTGGTATATGAAGTAAAATGGTAATTATGTTGTCCTTCTTAAGCAAAGAACTCATTTGTTATTATTTCCTCTCTCAGATGATTGTAAGATCATGTAACTCACAACGCGCATAGTAAAGATTGTAATATTGTATATCCTTTTAAGTTTTAAGTTATTTTCTTAGTGATATTTCAGTAGGAGTAGGATGTGTTATGTTAAATCTTCATATTTCTGATATACTTTCTGGTTATCAGGCATTCAGTTTATCTTCTTTAAAAATGGAATATGAATGTAATCTGTATTGGACTATTGGGCCATCTTTAGTCATATTTAGGCTTTAGACTTTATTTCACTTGGCATTGGCTATGGTTTTCCCTACTGCCGTTAACTGAAGGTCAGATTGGTCACGTTATATGGTTTTCCCTAATTTTGACTACTGCCATTAATAGGTTGAGGTTGAATTGGTTTTTGTGTGTGTGTGTGTGTGTGTGTGTGTGTCATATTCGGGTCAAAATGGTCATATAAAAAGTTTAGCTAAATGTGTAGTCAAATGGGTAAAAGAGGTGGAAAGTCGCCCAAAGTCAATTTTATTTCATACAACCTCCTACATTGTTGTACTTAACTATTTGGATTATTATTGTAATAATTGTGTATGATAAATGCTGTAATTGCATATTGATATTTTAAACAGGCAACATGTTTGCGGGTCAACCCAACCAGACCATGCCTGTATTTTTTGGGTAAAAGGGATTTACCAGACCATGCCTGTATTGACATATACTAAAAATGACCCGTCTCAACCTGGATCTGCTTTGACTTGTTACACAACCATCCCGATCCGCCCATCGTGTCACATCTATTCTCATATTTGCATCTTGGATGTGCTGTTGTTTTGGAAGCCTAATGCTGATTGTGATTCGATTGCAGGGAGGGAAAATTCGTGATATGCTGTTTCAGATACTTGAGAGTGAAGAAGATGTTTTTATAAAGCACGGCACTCAGTCAAGGGAGAGTCGGCGAATGGCTACACAAGGGATGCATACTTCAAAATTCTGTTTACATCCAGCTGGTGATACACCATCAGCTTGTCGCCTTTTTGATGCCATTGTGAGCTTATGTGTTCCTGTTATAATCAGTGACTTTATTGAGCTGCCTTTTGAAGATGTCATAGACTACAGAAAGATTGCTGTATTTGTAGACACTGATTCAGCTGTGAAACCAGGATACTTGTCTAAATTGTTAAAGAAAGTAAAGAATGACCGGATATTGGAATTTCAAAGGGAGTTGCTTAAGGTATGTGGTGTTCGTATGTTTCCTTCTGTTAATTGAATCTTATATTATCATTTACACCATAGCCTGCATCTATAGTTACTTGTAAATGGAGGTGAAATTTCTGACCCATTTAATTACGAATGGGTCAATAAGGGTTATTTGTCATCTCTAACAGGTTGGGTAAAATGAATTAAAATAGCTGAAAGAAAACAGATTAAAAGTCTTCCGAAGGGTAATCAAAAACCTTTTGTAGTACCGTTATTAAAAAAAACAAGTTTGTTATTAAATAGAATAAATTTTCGTAACCATATTTTTCTGAAAAATAACGCGTTTTAGATCAATCCGGCACGACTCTATTTTGGCCCGTACCAAAGGTACCTGTTATCCAAAGCATCCGACTTGCCCATTTTGCCACCTCTACTAAATATAATCTTAGCACATGACAACACTCTATTTACTTTTGAAATTAGCTTCTTCAGATCCATTCCCAGATTACGTCATTAAACATCTTACCTTTTGAGTATATACTTGTAACATTTAGGTAGTTGTCAATATATTTAAACTCGTATGTTGTAACCATAATATTATGATTTGACATATGTGATCTGTAAAGCATGCACAATTCATCATTAAGGGGCTGGTTCCTCAAAAATAATTGCTCACTACTTATCTATGAGAGTGAGCTGTGATCTTTTACATATTTCTCATCCCCTCGGTATTGTTAGACTGTTAGTAAATCATAGAGGAAATGTCAATGATTTGTTTGACTCCCTCTTGATGATTACAAAATAAAGAAAACTTGTTGACCGGTGTCAAGGCTATCAATATATTTTTTGGCAGTTACCATCTCTCGTTCCCCTTGCATTGAAACCTAGCAAAACATGCCGTCTTTCTTAGGACATATAAATTGAAATTTCTGCTTTTAGTTTTGAACGTAGGGAGTTTGTTAAAATTTTTATTCTTCAATGATGTTAGAAGTTTCTGTTAAGTTGAATCTCTAGAACCTTTCAGCAACGAGGAAAATGAAAGGTTGTCGTTGGTTTATATTAATTTAGTCAAATTCTTTCGTGTTGGGTAATTTTCTCACCAAAAAAATTAGAATCAAGGTTCACTGACAGTTATTTTTTTTATATGATAGTTTGTGATAATTTTGCTTTTTCTTAGTTCAATTGGCTTGAAACTGTCGAACAATTTCTGAGTCTGAGCTAAAGTTGGTTAATTTTATAATATCATCAGGTGCGGCACTACTTTGAATACGATGATCCAGATGGGACTGTTAATGAGATCTGGCGTCAAGTTTCGTTAAAACTTCCACTTGTTAATTTAATGATCAATCGCGACAAGAGGCTTGTTAAGAGGCATTTGACTGAACCAGATTGTTCTTGCATTTGCTCAAATAAAACAGGGATCCACACATCTTTATGAAGATAAATTTTATGTGCTTCTGGGCGCAAACTGAAGATGCTCATTGGCATCAGAAACTGCATCTATCAAAATGATATGTTTTGTGCTTGATATGACGAGGCTGCATATCCTCGGTCCGGCTGTTTAAATTAGTCATATAACTGAAAATTTGAGTTTGATATAGATGAGTAAAGTTACTAGCTATATAGGTTTTAAGTTCATGTTGTACCATTTATAGTCCACGCGTGGAAGGATTTAGGATATAGACATTTGAAAGAGCAGTGGGTACGTGCTAATGTCGAGACTCGAGAATATGCATATTGTGTAATTTGCACCAACTTTGAGAGGTATTATTTGATTTGCTTTTGCTCATGAATTAATGAGAAGTGTATTCCCAGAGGTTTTTGAGATTCTCGAATGACTGGTAACTTTCATCTCCTGGTACAAATCATATATATAGTAGATTCAATGATTCAATGTGATTAAGATTCGTTACAACACTATTTGTCAATATCTTTCGCACGTTCTTTTTCTTTGTTACTCTATGTGTGTTTCATGCTTACAATATTTTCGCTTACATTTAGTGCAAGGGGGGGTCTATGTGTGGCACGTGCCACATACGATTTAAGCCGACTAAGTGTAAGATTTTTGTAAAAAAAAGTTGGTTCTTTGATAGCGTTAGACATAGTTTGGGGAAGTGAACAAAAATAAGCAAGAAGTGGCGGAGAATGTGCTGTTTTCTGTTTCTTTTGGTTTTTTTAAGAGGAAACAAGTTGCAGAGGTTTTAAAGAAGATGAATAGTATTCTTTCATAAACATACTATGGGTGTTTTTTGGTGAGTTAAGGTGAAAGTGTTAAAACTGATGTGGCATTGTGTTAAAGTTTAACCGATGTTATTGTTGTGTATGCTCTTAAAGGTTCAATTTGTAGTCATTTTTTTTTATTTTTTATTATTATTATTATTATTTTTTAATTATTCATTTCCATGAAACACAAACCATGACCATAAATAAAAGATGACAATATACTAATCTCAATATCAACACTTTTTTTATTATTTAGTTCCATCAACTTAGCTATGAATTACCACAAGATGAAAAAGAAGATTTTGGTGTTTATATAGCAGAGATTAAGATGAGTTTTTAAAAACTATTAAATATGAAAAGTCTTTCTCTTTTATTTGTGTGTTTTTTTTAAAAAAGAATCGTAAAATACCAAGCATGTGTTTTAAATGTTTAAAAACCGTGTTGCCATTTATAACAGTTGATAAATCGTAACAACACTTTACTCACTTTTAAAAATTGATTGTGTAATTTGACTAAGTTTTCATTTATTAAGCGTAACATTTAAAAGTTTATTAAGGTGACGACTAAGTTTCTATTTATTAAACGTGATATTTAAAAGTTTATTAAAGATTATTAAAGAGTATTAAGGTGCGTGACATTTAAAAGTTTATTAAGGTGACGACTAAGTTTCTATTTATTAAACATGACATCTAAAAGTTTATTAAAGATTATTAAAGAGTATTAAGGGTTAATTTAGTCTAGACACTTTGCTCACCTTTAAGCAATTCTAGGTTTCAAAATTTGTGCAAACTGTTATCACATAAAATTTGATAGTTTCTTAATCAAGTATAACTTTTATGTAATGCGTTGGAACTATCCAACATGATGTAACGAGTATAACTTATATAGTTGTCTAGATATAGGAAGAAAAATTTCATTGGAAGCATAATGCAATTTTGTGTAAGGATCCAAATATGCAACTTTTCTGCAGATAAAGTTCAAATAAGTTAATTATCTATCAGTTAGGTCATGTTTATTAGGCAATAAGGCCCGAGCCCGTCTGTGGGTTTGAGTCCATTAGAGTTTCTAGGTTATGTAACCTCTATATATTATGTCTCAATAAACATTATAACCTACGGTGTTTACATTATTCAACATGGTATCGGAGCGGGTCTGATCCTCAGACCTAGGTGGCTAAGTTGAGCCGTGTTAGGTCACCATATTGTAAACACAAGTATTGATTTTGATAGAAATGAGATGAGAAATAGAGTTTGGTTGATTAGATCAAATAAGAAAGATAAAGTGCAAGAGTTTCCTTTAGATATTGAAATAACCAACAAGTAAAATGAAATACATGATGTCCTATTTATAGGTGAGGACTAGGGCAACATTCCCTTCCTCCCTATCTTCTCTAAGACGTGGGCTTTTAGGCCCATTGGACGTGTTACATGGACTTCATTTATAACTTAAGTAAGCTTAATATAGTAGCAACCTATTACATGTTCTGAAATAACCGAGACTTGATAAATAGTGATAAACTTAGATCCTAACAATCTCCCCCTAAGGATCGGTTATGAAGGAGTGATGTTCGTCACGGTCATTTGAGGTTGCTTGACGTCATTGTCTTTATCTTTAAGTGTTGACTTTCATGGCTTTAGACATCTTCAAAACTTGTTAAGTTGAAATGATTCATCGTTCTTTGTTCTTTGTCATTGATGATGTGGAAATGAGTAAATGATGTGGTAATCTGCCATTCGTCACTCTCTTAGAATCCCATGGATCTGCGTCTTTCCGACATGCTAATACATTTTTGACATTTGAAACTTTCATCCGTGTGAAGCTCTCTTTCCATTAATGAAGATTCTTAGTGTTAACGTAGAATCCTTCTTTAGACGTTGCTTTGCTTTAGATCGTTGTCTTATTACTTTGTAGATTCTTTTGGCATAGAATCTATCTTTGACTTAAATGTTGTTTCGATCTTTCATGAGAGCTTTCATAGATGTAGAGATGCAAGTATGAGCATGTGGAAGCTGGTGTTCAAGATGGTGGTTGTACCTGCATTGACTTACAGGTTTGGAGTTAGAATTCGTCAACAGCATAGTGTGAAGACTCCTTCTAATCCTTACCAAGGCCGTTCCTAATCGGATACCCCCTAGAGGGCTTACACAGACATACATACGTACACCCACGATTAGGTGAGTCGCTGGAGGTCACCCCACGACTGTAGACCGTTTGGAACCATCGTAAACACTAAGCGTAATCCACAAGGAATCACCGAAGTGACCTGCTGTCAGGGCTGTTTGATGTTGACCCTGGCAGGATTTCCGTTCAATCATTCGAGAAATACATAAGTAAATCCCTCATAAACGTTCAAGGCAGATTGCTAAGATCTGCGAAGGACTCGATAATTTACACTTAGTGTCCAATGATGCAATACACTTAGTGTAGAAGTATTATGTGCTCCTAAGAGATCTTTTATGTTATCTCGTGGCTCTAGACTCGATAAGTGCACATTTGGTTTCCTATGCGGAGGCATGGAGCAGAGGGCCTCCTGTTTCAATATCAACCATCTCTAATAGACGATCGATAGATTACACTGGTTCCCCGTGAGAATGAAACAAACATCTTTTGAGAGATGCCTGAGTGGCTAAGAAGGTTTAGTGCATTGCGTCACTGGGTCCATGACGTCTATTATCTTCAATACCGGTGTCGCCTTAGCAACAACCAGTAGCATATGAATTGAACCCGGTGTCTGCCCTAAGGTTGAATATATGGAGGGCTATTTCTTTTCACCCTTTTCATTCATTTTCTTTTTAATTCTTCAACCCCTTCTTTCTCTTTTCATTCCTTTCTCCTTTTTTCATATCATACCTAAGGACTTCTAATTTCTAACTATTGGTGATGTCCTTGGGTAGTTCCCTCCGGTTTAGGCGGATCATAGGACATTTATTCCTATCCTTAGTCACCTTGTAACTCCATAACTATCCTATTAATGCCTTTGAACCAAATCTTTGAAAGTCTCTCAAAGTGTTTATGAGTATAAACCATTTATTAACACTTTGAGGTTTTAGGTTTCTTTTGAAAGACTCCCCCTTTACATATGCTCGTGAATATTTTCAGAAATTTGCATATGCGGGAAGAGTTGGCAATTTTGAATTGATCCACTCTTAATAGACATGTACCCGAGGGACACGTTTACGTTGCTTAGTTAAAGGGATACATTATCAGTTTTTAGGTAATAACTAGCCCTAATAACTAACTTGAAGTTGTTAACATTCCTAAAAGGAAGTTAGACCCGTCAAAGTAAACGTCTAAAAAGAGTTTCTCGAAATGGTACTTTCTACTCGGATAAATCCTTTCGAATACAAACATTTGTTGTTTCGTTAATTCCTGGGTCAATTCTGAGTCGAGCTCGCACAGATAAAACTTTTGACATCATATTTTAATCACTTTTCATCTTCTCCCCCTCAAAAATAGCATATCAAAGTAAACGTTTTGATTAAAATATGCCTTTTTGAGTCTTATGGGGAGAAATCAATCAAGACTTTAAGATTTTTAGAACGATGTTTGAAATCAAGTACTCCCCCTCAACAAGTGACGACTCATTGAGGTTAAATACTTGTCTTTTGAGCAGAATTGTAAGAAATCATGAAAAGTTTATGAATTCTAATCAAAAGTAAGAAGCTTTCGCTCCTTATATGAGGATTGTGGCACTGATGCGTACCACAGGGTCCTTTAAGTACAAAGTGCGGGTTGTACACTGTTATGTGTGCACAAGCCGTTGTAATTACAAATCAATCATTATAAATGAAAAATATTGAAATTTTGGTACCAGAAAAATGGGAGCTGAAGTTCATCATTAGGCTAAGCATCAAAGTCTGTGAACTGTGGATCAGGTCGTCTGAATGTCAAGACCGGAAATGAAGATCGAACATCGATGTAGCTTTCCAACCTCTTGATCTGCTGACGACTGTACAACCTTTCTTCAATGGTGTGAACAAAGTTGCAAACCATTCTGCGTCCATTAGCTTTCCACCTAGTTTCTCGACCCTCTTTTAATCTCTTCTTCTCATCATCCAATCTTTCTGCCAACCCGTTACGAACCCTTTGAAGTGTCTCATCACAAAATTTTGGAATTTCATCGAACCTCATTAGACGAAGCTGATTCTTCTTGTTGAGGTAGATAATTCCAAATGACGGTTGTTGCACGAGAGTATACTGTGATGATCCTTGAATTCCAGGAAATGTGAGTTGATGTTTGGTGAGATTGATGTCCTTCTGATAGCTTTCAACACCCAGCTGAAGATGTTAGGTCACCATATTAGTAAACACAAGTATTCAAATGAGAGAAATGAGATGAGAATTAGACTTGGTTGATTAAGATCAATATGAAAGATGAAAGAACAAGAGTTTCCTTAAGATATGAAATTAACGAACATTTGATACAAGAGATATGATGTCCTATATATAGGTGAAAGGTAGGGCGACATCCCTTCCTTCCCTATCTTCTAAACGTGTGGGCTTTTAGGCCCATTGGACATCTTATTGGACTAAACTTATAACCATACGATTAACTAAATAACGTAGCTAAATAAGATAATACTAGCAACCTATTACATTGGCTGAAATGACCGAGACTTGACTGAATAGTTGAAAACTATGATCCTAACAATCTCCCCCTAAGGATCAGTCATGAAGGATTGTTGAAGGATAGGAGTTCGTCACGGTCATCGAGGTTGCTTGATGTCTTTGTCTTTGGACTTTAACTGTTGACATTTGTAGCTTTAGATGTCGTCAAAATGATTGTAGTAGAAGTGATTCATCATNAAGCAGAGCAGATCACTTGCCAGGTCAACATCAAAACAGCCCTGACAGCAGGTGACTCGTCGGTAATTCTTGTGGGTTAACGGCTTAGTGTTTATGATGCTTCAAATGGTCCTACAGTCAAATGGGGTGATCTCGCAGCGATCACCTAATCGTGGGTGTACTTAGTTGTGCCCGTGTAAGCTCCTTAGGGTATCCAGATTAGGAACGGCCTGTGCGCGAATTAGAAGAGTCTTCACAAATATGCTGCTTGATGAATTCATAGATTCAAACCCTGTAAAGTACCGGTTGTATTGATTGCTAACTGTTTTATTTCAGGTACAAATGCCATCTTAAACCAACTTCCACATGCTCATACGATACATTCAAATGCCAAAGAAAGCTTCGATCAACATCACAGTCTAAGAAAAAGATTCTACGACAACAATCATGAATCTTCCAACAAAAAGACAAAGAGCTACGAATGCATAATACAACACAGTCAAAGATGTATGAGCATGTCGGCAACGGAGCGAATTCATTGGAGGCACCGAAAGTGACGTTGGCGGATTACACCATCATCTAATCATTTTCACATCAAAAGATCAAAGAAAAAGAATGAATGAGTCAACGATTTTGCCACATCATATTTTAATCATTTTCTTCTTCCCCCCCTCAAAAATAGCATATCAAATGTTGTTTTTGTAAACGATTTTGATTAAAATATGCTTTTTGAGTCTTATGGGGAGTTATCATCAAAGATTTGAGATTTTAAGAATGATGTTTTTGGTACAAGTACTCCCCCTCAACTTGTGGATACTTATTGAGGTGAAATACTTGTCTTTTGCGCAGAATTGTGAAAATCTGAAAAGTTTAATAAATTCTACTCAAAAGTAAGAAGCCTTCGCTCCTTATCTTAGGATTGTAGCACTGAAGCGTACCACAGGGTCCTTTCTTTACAAGGTATGGGTTGTGCACTGTTATGTGTACACAAGCCTTAATAATTCACAATTAACAAGAATGAATTAGAAATAATGAAAGGTTATACCAAAAGCTTAAGTCTGAGATGAGGTCAAGGCATTGAAGTCGGTGAAGTTTGCATTTGGCCTTTGAAATGTCAGGATCGGAAACGATGGACGAACCCCGATATAACTTTCCAGCCTCCTGATCTGTTCCCTCCGGTTGAGCCTTTCTTCGATGGCATGGATGAAGTTCTTTACCGTTCTCCGTGTGCTAGAATTCCACCTGGTATGCTTTCCTTCTTTCACCTTGTTCAGATCGTCCGTCAATCTCTCTACTAAACCATCACGAACTCGTTGCAAGGTAGCATCACAGAACTTATGAAGCTCGTCGAACCGCATAAACCTTAGCTGATTCTTTGAGTTGAGGTAAGTAACCCCGAACTTTGGTTTTTGGAGAATCATTAGTTGAGATGCGTCATGTAGTTCTTCGATCATGAGTTGTGGTTTGGTCAAGTTGAGATGATTTAGGTAGCTTTCAACACCTAACTGCAGATCTTCTACACGTTCACGGATGATCAGTTGTCTGATGTACATGAGCAAGGAAGAGATGAAGTTGTACTGAGTTGACGTTGGGAAGCCCCTCATTCTTCCTTGNACCCCGAACTTTGGTTTTTGGAGAATCATTAGTTGAGATGCGTCATGTAGTTCTTCGATCATGAGTTGTGGTTTGGTCACGTTGAGATGATTTAGGTAGCTTTCAACACCTAACTGTAGATCTTCTACACGTTCGCGGATGATCAGTTGTCTGATGTACATGAGCAAGGAAGAGATGAAGTTGTACTGAGTTGACGTTGGGAAGCCCCTCATTCTTCCTTGAACTTTCTCCAGATACATATCTTCTACGTCATCTAGATAAAGATGTGGGAAATCGGCTTCACAAAACTTGTAGAGCTGTTCGTCTTGCCTCTACCACTATTTCCTTCATGTAGACATAATCAAACCGTTTATCTTACAGGATTTGCATGATTGCGATGATTCGGCCTTTGTTCTTTACATCACCGGATGTACGTTCACGTCTATGAGTGTAGCCGAGCTTTCGTCGTTCCGACCAGTTCTGAATTCCAAACAAAGCGTCTCTGTTGTATTCCACAATAGATTTGTTGAAAATAGGAGCGGTTTCTTCAATGTTTGGAACCTCATAACGAGCAGCTGGTACTGAAATCCTTAATGAAGACTTGTAGCGATCTTTGGAAGCTTTGATGTCGTGTTGCAGGTAGCGGAGATCATAGTTGAAGAAGAACCGATACGGAATTCTAGGCTTGTCAGCAAAGCCTTGAAGAGGTAAAGGTTTTGTCCAGTCGGTGAAGTACGGTTCGTTGTGTTTTCCATGGGCATCGAAGTTGCTTTCCGGATTAAGCCAATCAAAGGAGTCTGATAAAGCTGATGCAATGTTCTGCAAATGGTAGTCCAGCTCTATTTTGTTTCCTGATCGTGCCTTAAGAAAGTCACGAGCATCCTTGTTGATTCGCCTAAGTTCAGCTTTCGTCACCTTCTCCAGCTGAAGACCCGAAAGAATACTCTGAGCGTATTGTAGAGTGTTGCCCGGGAGTGGTTCTTCGGTTTCAAGCGGTGGATGAGCTTTAATCATTGTAGTGACCCATTCAGATTCAGGAGCCTCAGGAGCATCTAACCATGTAAAGCGTTTGGTTTGCTTCTTCTTACTCTTAGACTTATCGGTCTGAGTTGTTGATGATTTTCCAGCTTGTGGTTCAGGAGATTCAGTTTGAATGAATTCATGTTGTGGTTCCTCCTGTTGATCATCTTGTTGAAGCATGAATGGTTCTTCTGCTGCTGTGGCTCCCGACTTGGGTGCTGAACTTTGTGGTTTGCGGGTAGAAGTCTTAGATGCTGGTGGTTGTCTGGATGATGATGGTTTGCGGCTAGACTTGGATCTTTTACTTTGTGAGTCTTTGTCCGGATCATCGTCTTTTCTTGGACGTTTGCGTGTACCAGCGGCTTCTTTACATGATCCTGTTCCCCTCAGGGATTCAAGTAATGCAACTTCTTCATCAGTCTTTTCTACCTTTTCAGCAAGTTTGGAAGCTAACAAAGTTTCCAGTTGTTCCACGGTTAAATCCACAGGCTCAGTAGGAGGCCTGTTTGTTTGCAGATAGAAAGGAGTTGACTGAAGCGTTTTGACGATGTTTTTACGAATCCTGATGTCCAGCTCATTTCTGATGGGTTTCAGCAGTTCAGACAACCCTGGAGTTACTGTAGATACAAGATTTTCACCCAAGTATTCTTTGGTGTAGTCTTTGATCATCTCTTCCATATCTGCTGTCATGTACTTGTCAACTTGAGCTTTAGTCTGCATTAACTCCTGTACTTTATCAGAGAGCTGAGTAACCAGTGTAGTCATTTTCTTCATTTGGTCTTGAAGATCACCATCGTGTTGTTGTGGTGTTCTCCTAGTCCTTGAAGATCCCGCAATATGCTTTGCCCGTAAAAATGCTTTTGTAGTTCTCAGACTGGCTTTCTTCATTCTTGGTCTTTTTACTTTTGGTGGTGGTGGTGGTGGTGACTGGTCTGATGATGATGATGATGATTCTGCTTCTCTATCTGATTCAGAATGAGGTGGAGATGGATCTTTAGGTGGAGTACCTTGAGGGATTGGAGGTCTTTCCGGTGTCGGAGACCTATCTTTTGGCGGTGATAGCATGTCGGTGTCGAAGAATTGATCATCTTGATCTTGATCATGGGGTTGATCATCAAGATTTTCTTCTGCCGGTTCCTCTGAGGTTTTCTTACTCAACTCCTCTTCTTCCTGACCTTTGGCTTCGATCTCTGGAATTGTTGTCTCAGTTTCCTTTTGTAGTTCATCTGTAGCCTCTTCTACTCCAGCATCTTTCATAATAGTGTTACCCTCAGCATCCTTTTCCAGTTGTTCTGTTGTTGTTTCAGTTGCTGTTGGAGGTATCACTGTGCTGCTAGAACCACCTTCTCTAGCTTGGAGTTCAAGTTGTTGCTGATGAGCTTGTTGCAATTGAAGGTTGAGACGAGCAGCCAATTTGAGCTTTTTCTGCTCTTCCTTTTCCAGGTATCGGGTGTCAACGATTATGCTTTTCAGCTTGCCTTTGTCAGTTGAAGGTTCAGATTCAGGTTCCACAGTTTCTTCATCATCATTCCCAGGTTCACAGATGACAATTCCTTTTCTTGGTTGTTGTTGTTGCTCATGGAGTGTTTCTAAACTTAATTGTTTTGCCAGTTCGAGTTCAGGATCCTCTTGAGCAACATACCTTATTTCATAGTCCCCTCCTTCATCTGCGTCGGTTTCGGTTTCAGAGCCAAATTCTGACCCACTAGCTTCTGATGGTGGTGGTGACGGTTTAGGTGTGATGACTTTCTTCTTGATGACTTTTCGTTTCGGGGCTGCAGCAGGCTTGGACTTTGGTTGTTTAGGAGTTTGAGTACTGTTGGAGCTTCCAGACTTAGCACCTCTCTTGCTGCGAGTCTCCCTTATGTATCTGGGAACTTCTTCGGTTTCAGAAATGCCTACTCTCCTAGCTTTGTAGGCTAAGTCGTAGATTCGGTAGTTCGAAGATGCAAGAATTTTGTCATTAAGAAGATTGTCTGGTATTCTCAGGCCTGTGGGCTTTGGAGTGAACTGAATGGACTTGACGAAAGCAATCTTGTCATCGTCCACAATGCTGTGCTTTGGTTCGGTACGGTCAAACATCCTTTTTTGAAACTCCGGAGTTTTGCCAACAAGGTAGTCAATGAGCATTTTGGTGAACCTCAAGAACGGAATCATGGTTCGACCAGTAGTACGGATCTGAAAGATGATGTCGCTCATGATTGGATCTGCAAAGTCAATGTCGGCCTTGCTCATCATCCCCCAGAATACTTGTAGATGGGATAGTCGGGGATGTTCATGACCACTCTTCCGTCCAGTGATAGATCTGAAGATAAGCATGTAAAATGTTCTCCAAGGTTGAGGTAGATACTTGACGTTGAACTTGGACAGTATAAGCCTGGAGGACTCTTCAGTATCATAACCAAGCTGAATCATGTAGTCGAGTACTTCAAGCTCTGTCAGCATCGGTTCATATTCATTGGAAGTAGGAAGCATTAGAACCGTCCTGAGAACATCTAGATCAACTTCGTATTCCTGTTGTTCTAGAGTGACCTTGAATGAAGCATCATCCAAATTAACCTGAGCAGTGTGCCAGAACTGGTGAATGTAGAAGGTTGGAACAGAAGCAGACTTCGTAAGCATGCTCTTGCGCGGATGTGCCAATAGAATGTCTTTGACGATCCGGCAAGAATCTTCAGTAATCCTGAGCTTGTTGAAGTCTAAACGAAGATTGTTCTTGCCAAGGGTCACATGGTAGTCAGCTGGAACTACTTCACCAAGTGTTAAGAGTGGAAGATTATGTGCGGGTGCGTTTTCTGCTTGTTGTTGTGGTTGAGCCATTGTGAACTGAAAATGTGATGTCATAAGATCAAACATTCAACTTGTTAGTTTGTAAGTTAGCGTACGAGTTTGATACTTAAGACCATTTCATTTCACATTTTGCATGCAAGTTTCATTAAGCTCGTCAGATGTTTGTTATGACGATGATAAATTGTATGTAATCTAAGATGTAATGATTAGCATTCAACACATATTATGCAAATTAAGTACATCTAATAGAT